>VNJO01008612.1:0-11184 GCA_008042535.1 Drosophila tani | reverse complement strand
ATCTTCAGTAAATAATAAGGATCTAATCAATATCCTGCTGTGCTCCGTAAAAAAAAATTATTTTAATAGACAGATATCAGAGTTATTTCAAAATTTGTTGTTTTCTTATTTATTTAGCAAAAAAGTTGGGATAGGTTAATTTTTATCTTACTTCAACATAATTTTGTAAATTTTTGATTATTTAGCAAAACTTAGCTATTTTTTTTATAGCTAAATTCGACAGTTCATCACATCTAGCAAAGTTAACAGGCCATCTAAAGGTGTTGTCCAACACTGTGCATTTAATCTAGTAGACATCCGCCAAAAAATTTGAAAATTTCTCAATTTTCTTAACTTTGAAAATCCACGATAAATCTATTCTTCAACGGATTTCTGGAGTTGTAGGCCTGTTTCATACTTTGGGCGATCATCTTTGTAAAAAAACACGTTTTAATTTTCCAACGGATTTTTTCCGAGTTTTTAGGATGCCAGCAGCACGTTAACATTTGAGTTAACGGATTGAAATTTCCACTTTTTTCAAGTTTATCGAGCTATAGCACACAAAGTACTTATCCAATATACATAAAGTGTTTTAAAATCGAAAGTTTAGTTCATTACCTGTAAAATAAAACATTCGACGGGTAAATTGGTTGGCTACAACTCGAGCTATGAAATGATAAAGGTAAACTGAGCAAATTTTTTTTGTGTAAAACTTTAAAATATCTTTAAAAAAAAACGTATCCATAGAAAAAAAAATTAAAGCCATTTTCGTGATCTGGGGGTTCAACTCTACCAGAATTTCGCATCAACAGGCTTGGAGCATTTTTTTTTTTTCATTTTGTAAACTGGTGTTATATATATTCTTGATCAGCATCAGCAGCCGAGTCGATCTAGCCATGTCCGTCTGTCTGTCTGTCCGTTTTTTGTGGTTCTAGAATTACGGTTTACATATTTTTAAGATCGGACAACTATATCAAATAGCTGCCAGAGAAGCGATCGGTCGATTTATATGAAAATTTACAATTCTACATGTAACACGTAAAATTTACAAAATTCGACGTTTTTCCAACATTACTAAAATGGTTCGATTTTCAATGATCCAGTTGCAGACTGCAAGGGTATACCAACTTCGGTTTACCGAAGTTAGCTTTCTTTCTCGTTTTGTATTAAAATTAACTTTTTGCCCGTAAGAGCAGTCAACGATACCGCTGAAAGAGCGGTGATGCAAGAGTTTCATGGCTTAATTACAGTTGAAGAGGAACAAAAGCCATTGTTATTACGCTGCGTACAAGAACACAGCAAGATTTATCCAGACTGTAAAAAATAAACCTTAAAATTAAAATTTGTAAAATAACTTTTTCCACGTATGGGCAATGCTCCAGAACTTTTGACAAAAAGATGAAAGCTAAAATATTTTTTTTCCGAATTATTTGTTTATATAAAATTAATATATGTATCCTTTTTGTTCTAAGTAGATGGGTGAAAGCAACGGAAAGAAAATGGAAAAATATTTAAAATAAATACACCTTTTTGTGTATTAATAAGAGTTTGTGTATGTGACTAAAGTTGAAAAAGTACATTATATTTGAAATATCATATACATACATATGTACGTACATCTTTTACACGTCTGATCACTAAAAAAGTTTAAAACTACAAAAACAAATATGATGGGAAAAAAAGTTTCGAGTGCGAAATGTAGCGTGCGACAGTGATTCAAAATAAATAAAAAAAAAAAAACTACTCAATAATTTTGAGTCGTACAGAGACATAATCAAGAAATATTAATAAGTAACATTTTAAAATTAACTGCATCAAAATCCCCAAATCAATCTTTGATCAATATCTTGTCCTTACAAGTTTCGCATATATGTATGTACATATACGCATATATTGTCAAAATAAATAAAAATCTGCGCATGTTTTTTTTTTAATTTGAATGCGTACGAATCTCATATAACAATATATGTATGTACATACAGTGGCTCACAGCTTATTTCAACCAGACTTTAAAGATTTATTGTGACTAAACTAAGAGCGTCCCCAACATAATTTGTATACCCAAATGTACGTTGAAGCACCCCCAATCTGTTTTTTTTTTTTTTTTTTTTTTTTTTTGGAAGGGGCTTTGTTTTTAGAAAATAACCCAAAATTTTTGTTTAACTTTGCATTTTATTATCAACAAAATTTTCAACAATTTGAGGTATCAGTTACTTAAATTGGACAAAAACTAAGTGAGCTACGCACGTGTTAGTTAGTCAAGATATTGATGAGGGGCTAATAAACGATGGTTCTATGGAAATTCGTATGCACACCATGGCTAGCACTACAGCAGGAGCACACAGATTTAAAAACCAGTGAGTAGCTCAGTTAGTATTTGTCCAATTTAAGTGACTGATACCTCATATTGTTGGAAATTTCATTGAAAATAAAATACAAAGTTAAAAGTTAAACAAATAATTTGTTTTAATATTTTAAACTTAAAATAGGTACGTAACCTCAAAAATTTAACTAATTTATATAGGGTTTTTGCTTTTTTTCGCTTCAGTTGACCTTTTTTACACCCTAAAGATGTTAAGATTGCATATACTTGGCTATTTAGTAATAAGATTAGCCTTCATTTTCATCCTTAAAATGTTTTATAATGAGTTCCCGTTGCTCAATTGTTGTACGTGGTCCATTTCGCTAAATGAATTTTTGGCACACTAAACTTCCTTAAAATATTACCAGAATAAGCTTGAACCAACTTCGAATAGAATGACCAAATCACAGAAAAAAAAAACGAACCGCCATTTGTATAACTAACGGTGCATTGGACAGCTGCAAATTATTTGGTTGAAATAAGCTGTGGTTTGGTTATTCGTTGTTTTTTCGTGATAAATGTAAAAATAAACATTTAGAAATTAATTAAATATACGTAAAGTGAATAAATATTAAGATTGAATATAAAAGAATTATTGTGCGTTTAAAATATTTGGATTACCGTTTTGGTTCATCTTTTATAGGCTTTTAAAGTTTAGGTTGCGTTTGGTTGAATTAAGCTGTGAGCCACTGTATGTATGTATGTACATATATATACAGTGCTCGCAGCTTATTTCGTGCAGAGGTACAACCAAACTTTAAAGTCGTGTAGCACATAATCTATAGAAGATATCAACAAAATTTAAATGCAGTTTTTTAAAGAAGTATTCTAATATATATAAAAATCGTTTGTTTTTCAATTCTATTCAATTATATTTAAATTTACAAACTACAAATATTGACTTCTTCAATGTTGCAGCTTATTTCGTGCAAGAACTTTCGGTAATGGCATTTCGTGCATTGTGTTCACCTGACAAACTTTTTTTTATGGAATCTTTTTGAACACAATTCTAGCTTATGTTTTTAACTAATAACTTTTTTTTGGATACACTGAAAAAAGTTTTCTTCATTTTAGAAGAATCAGCCCCTGTTTAAAAATTGAACAGCGGGAAATAGAAATGGATTGGTTGTACCTCTGCACGAAATAAGCAGCGAGCCACTGTATATAAGACCTCTTTAAAAAATGCATTAAATCTTTGTTGATATACCATATAGTTTATGTGCTAAACGAATTATGTATATATAAGTGTACATATATATATATATATTATGTATTATATTATATGTACATATAATATATAAACGGTATTTTTATCCGCCCGAGTCTGAATCCGTTGGAACCCTGTCCTGTCCCTGATCGCACCCGTTTTTCAAACAAATGAGTTTCGTTTCATACATTCATATGCATACATATGTAGTTTGAATGCATCTTATTTGTTGTATTTATATTATACAATATAAAAGGAATGAGTAAGGTTACAACGCCACGGCAGACGTATTAACATTAGTTTTGTCGTCTGGATTGTCGCAAATTCTTCTCAATTTCAAACTGTCGCACATCGGTTCTCTGCAAAAAGTCTTGTCGCTCTAAATATCTGAAATATTTCCAAAGTCATAAATATTTTGTTATATCTTTGCAAATTTTAATCGATCCTACCCATCTTTTCCCTTGTTGTGAGTGCGAAGTTCCTCGTCTATACCTTCGTCACTTTTAAAGTTTTTCCAATCCACCTGAGATTTTTCTAGCACAGACATTTTTTTTTTTTTTAAACCATTTAGGACTGCGCTGGCGCTGCTGCTCTTAGACGGTCGTTTGGGAATACAAACCTTTATATCTAGATTAGGTACATCAGCGCAGTTATTCTTTACGTTCAACAGCTTTTCGAAACCGTTCGAGGCCTGCTTTGGGGATGAACGGGAAAGCTCGAGTGCCTCGGACTTAACAGGAAAAGCTGATTTTCCAGTCGCTTCTTCATTATTCGTTTTCCTATTAATTAGCCTTTCTGAACCTACATCACTAAGAAAATTTGCCCACAGTGTGTCAGATCGCGCTTTATCGTCATCCTCGTCTGACTGTAGTTCTTCCTTTTCCGTGGATCTGCGGCTGGTTTCAGAGGCTGCAGATTGTCGTGTCTGGCGAGGAGCTGATGTTTCGCATTTTTGTATAGGATCCTTTTTGGGTTTGAAGTTACCCCCTTTTTCTTTTGAATTCTTGTTATTCGAATTTCCCGATGCCTCACTGCCGCAGTCGTCACTATCATCGCTACTACCAGAAGCTACATTATCACCATCGATAAAATAATCATCGTCGCTTTCGCTGTCCGTTGCATAGCTGATTTTGTTCATGACGTTTCTTTAACGTAAGCTTTTTATTTTATATAGTTATTGTATTCTAACCGTGTTCGTGTGAATACCTATGCTTATTTTTTCTTCGGAACCAGTATTAGTGTGACCGCAACGAAAACAATAGATTATACCGTGTGCGTACAGAACAGTGTTGCCAAGGGACAGTGTTGGCAGAACTGAACGTCCAAATAAGCTATCTAGCTATCTAGCTATCTATCAGTATCTACTGAGAAAATTTCGGTTAAAAAGAGCCAAAAGCACAAAAGCAAAAAAATCATTAAAATTTACCCAGTCAGACTTTGTAGAACGGGTTGTACAACAGAACGCATCTGGAACGGTTCTATATGCCGCCAACGCTAGCTCAAAAAATGTCAGAACTATGATATAATACATTTTAGATGTTTGCAATAACAATATTCCTTTGTTGGTACATTAGAAGCGAAGAAATAAGTTATAAAATAAATGTTATGTGAAACTTTCGCTTCTCTAAAAACGTATACATATGCGTTATCTTGGAGGAAATTACTCGAGCGCTTGGGTTTCTTTATACCTTCGGTTCCGTGCAATTTCTTTTAAAACGCATAAATTTGAGTTCTCTCCGAAACCAGCATTTGTTGTTGTTTGTTATATTGTTAAGTGAGAACGTCGCTTCTATTAGAACGCATAATTATGTATTATATCGGCAACCGCCATTAATGTAGTTTGTTTGCTCTTCTCTTTCTTTTTTATATCAGTGCGATACTCGCTTCTCTTAGAACGTATAAAGATGCATTATATCGGAAAGCAACACAATGAAAAAACACGCGCATGTGTTTTCATTTACTTTTGCAGTTGTAAAATTTATATTAATAAGTATTATTATTATTACATAAGATAATTTATATTAGTTTTAGATATTAGAATAAAATAAATACAAAAAAAATGTTTTGTACACGTAAATATATTATATATTATTATATATAACATTTTTCATTTCAGATTTCGCTTATTTATAGGTCATAATATT
This sequence comes from Drosophila tani, assembly GCA_008042535.1. Taxonomy (NCBI): domain Eukaryota; kingdom Metazoa; phylum Arthropoda; class Insecta; order Diptera; family Drosophilidae; genus Drosophila; species Drosophila tani. Next base: position 5,492 of record VNJO01008612.1, on the reverse strand, counting down.
ATAACATTTTTATTTCAGATAATAATTGCGTTTAACGGTAAGTGTATATAATTTTAGTTTCCCATTTATTATTTTTATAACTTTAATTAATTATTGTATTTAAAAACATTATTATTATTTTCAATATAATTGCAGGATTTCACATAAAAGATTTTGCCGTACGATTAAATTAACTTACATATATTATATGTACAGTATATGTTATATAACTGTTATCAAAGGTATTTTGCATGAAAGATACATTCTTACAGAACAGTTGTTGATGTATGTTGCAGATGGGTTATATAACGCATATTTTAAAAACTTAAGTTGGACGCGAAACTCGAAGATTGCCGAAGTGTAATATACGTGATTTATATGTTGCGAAAGAACTCTTGAGCATACAATAAAAATATCTGTTGTTTCCGTGTTTCACCCCATATAAATCTGAAAGGAAGACAGCAACATATTAAGGATGCATTCTTTACTCGCTGAGAACGCATAGAAATGTACTTGCGGGATGCGACCAGGTAGGACTGTTAAGCCTTGTACTCACTTGCGCTAAAACCTTATCTAGCTAACAGGGTTTCATTTTTCTGGTGTGACCAGGGTTAAAGGGCTCTCCGAAAATTCATACGAAACGGCAAATTACTTAAATTATTATTTTTAAAGCCGCGTGGCCTGCTCCCGATGAGAAATAGCTGCTCGTGGCCCGTCTTAGCCCGTTGAATCTTTGTAGTCGTAGAAGACCTGCGACGTGTCGCCATGCCCATTGACATCGTTGGGCATATCCATGTCCACGACGATTGCTGCCACGAACTTGGCGCTTAAGTAGCCGCGCGCGGATCCTTGGGACTGACAACCAAGATCTCTCTCAATGAGTATCTAGGGCGGCAGCTGCTGGTGGAATCGTTGAGGGCCATTACCATACCTGTTGCCACTTTCCGAGGACGGCAAGAACGGGCTGCTCTCATTATACTTATTAAACTCCTCGTATGCTCTGAGGCCAACTAAGAAGAGGATCCCAGTAGGCCATCAATTGAAAGAGACGAGCAGGGGATGGAGACAGCATGTCCATATTTGTTTAATTTTTGACTTTGGCCCTTTTCTATTTGATTTTCTTATTTCCCTGTGAAATCACATAATTTAAGACTACATTTTCTTTTAACATTTATTTTTTATATTTATTTTATGGTCCAGATCCCACACAATTGGATCTTCTTTACTTGAATTGTAAGTAAATTAATGTTTTCCCCATGGAAAATCTCGCCATACAGTTTTTCTTTCTATTATCTGTTATTATTTTCGCAAGGGACGCGGGGTTTTTATCAAATTTTGCATTCCTCAGCTCATCTGCGTACCGACCGGAGGGGCCGAAATAGTGTATTTGGTTCTCGCTCGCACTCATTTGGTTGCTACATTTTAGCGCAGGTGAGTACGTAGCATTAAACTGGAACCGTGTAATATAAAGCGCAATTCACACAATAGTGATTTTCGGGGTAACGATGAATAGATGCAGAAAAATGGAATCCGTTTTCATATTTTACAACCTACCGTCGCACAGTAGCGCCTTTTCTCATTTTGCGTTGCTAAAATCGTAACTTTTGAACCAAATAAGATAATCAAATAATTTAAACGGCATTTTACAGGTAAATGTTGTAAAATTTTTATATGTATTGGACAATATGCCACGCCCACCCATTCGCCTTTTTTATAGGGTATCAAAGTGAAAAAAACTATTTTATTCAATGAAAACAATTTTTTAAAAACATTTTTTATTTAATTTTTTATCTTTATTTTTATGTATTTGCTTAAATAAAAATAATTTGAAAACTTACAAAAAATATTTAAAATTTTTTGTTCTTTAATTCTTTTTTTTTTCTAGTACATTTTTTAGTATATTCTTTGGTATGTATTACGTTGAATCGGTATTTTGGTATATTTTACCCTGAGTTGTTTTAGTTTATTGCATTGCATTTCCGCAGCTGCAGCGTGCTGCAGCAGATGTAAGTTGATTCTGGTCCAGAAAAGATCAACGAAGGTTTTATATGTAGTGTGTATGAGTGCCGAGCCGTGCCAAAAAAGATATAGACTACTTTAGCCAGAAAAAAGTGAAAAAAATTGACCCCTGGCAGGTAGCGATTTACCTGTACTAGCCCAAACCCAATTCTGATTTTTTTTGGGTCAGTTTACAGTTTATGAATGTATCTGTTATTTAAAGTAAAAATCATGAGGTTAGGTAATCTATTTTTTGTGTAATATTACCTGAAAGTCAACAAATTTCCCCTTTTTTTTTTGTATGATGCAAAAATGGAAACAAAGTTCGACTTTGAAGGCTCATATCTTCTACAAAAAAATCTAAAAATTGAAATTCTGAATCGATGGGAAATTTCCTGTCGAATAAGTATGGTTTAAATCGTTTTTGCGACTACGACTTTTTTGATTTTAGCAACGGCTTTTGTTCGAGAGGCGCTACTGTGCGTCGACAGTCCGCCGTCACCCTCTTCTTCTTATTCAAGAAAAAAGTAATCAAAAATGCCCAAGTAAAAAGTACTCAAAAATATTCAATAAACATATTTTATAAAAGGACAATTAAAAATATTTTAAACATGCTACAAAGGATGTCTTAATGTTAAATATAGAAAACTATATTTAGAAAGATAGAGAGTTAAAATGGAGCAGGAGGGGTTGTGTTTCTCAGTGTTCAGGTTTTCAGGTTCATTCCAGATTATCCATCTATCCACCGACACTGTTGCCAACTTTTCCTCAAAAAAAAACTGTTTTTGACGGGAAGAACAATCAAAAAAAGAAAAAAAAAACATGAAAAAAAAACATTAGAAAAGTCAGTTTTCCAACATGTTTATTTGTTTTTTTTTTATTATTTGGCCGAGAAGGGGAAAAAATAGTAGTTTTGTTATTGTTATATTATTATTCATACTAAATGTGTATATAATTTCATCGATGCTTGTTTTTTTTTTATTTGGCCGAGAAGGGGAAACAAAATAGTAGTTTTGTTATTGTTATATTATTATTCATAGTAAATGTGTATATAATTTCAGCGATGCTTGCAGCTCTTCCTCTCTTTATACGATTTTTACGTATACGTTATATATGTATACGTCGTATATGTATACCTTTTTTATAGGCTAGGCGTCACTCCCTTCTTGGGGAGCAACTAAAGTCAGATATGAGGTATTTATCTTAGAAATATCCCTAAAAGCTTAAAAGTAACGATATAACGATCCTTTGTTACTCTGTCTTAATATCGAAAAAACAGTATCAGTAATAATTGTATCATTTGGGCCTGCTGTTGCTGCTCCGAATCGTGGCCATGTCATTGGGACGGGTAGTGGGCAGGATACCGTTGAGGCCACTGATCAGGCTCTTGCCATTGGCGGTGCCTTTTTTTGGTTTATCACCTATTATACCTTGAACTTGAACTACGTTGATAGAGATGGACGAAGATGACCGCGGGGTTGTTGCCGATGTTCTCGATGTACTGGGGATCGGACGAGTCCCTCTGGTTCACACAGACATCAACTGATTCCCACCCTTGAGAAGTGAAAAGTGCGGTCCATGGGAGCGGACGCCCGCGCGGGTGCTCCGGCTGTAGCTCGTGTCGTGGCGTAACCCCTAGGACGGAAAGTGGTCAGAAGGCAACTTGAAGTTGGCCAGAGGGCTTACCCGTCGAGTTCCTATCCCGGCAGCCCGCGGGAGGAGCGCCTTGTTCCATCGATCCGGAGAGAGGGTCACAGGCCAGGGGTGAGAGGGGACATTTCTTTCCCCGAAACTATCTCTTTGACTTTCTCTTACACTTCCGCACTCTCTTTGTGCACCAAATGTGGATGCCCGCAGGCACTATTATGCCGGTCATGCCAGCTGATTAGCACGATCAGCTGTTAGCCAGTGCTGGCTATCGAGTGCCCTGCGGGAGTCTGGCAACGCTGCAGCGTTACATCCCAGAGGGCGCTTGTTGCACTGCAGCGCCCCCCACGGGTATAAAATCTGCTGCCTGACAGTTGCTAAGTGCTACGAACCTCGGCCACCGTTCGCCGATGATCGGTAGCATACATTTCCGGGCTGCTGCTCTCACTCCTTGGCAAGGAGTCGGAATTTCGTAGTGCATGTCGGTATCGAGGCACGCTCATGGAGCCAACGGGTGGTAAAGGTCACGGATCTGACCGATTGCCATCCCCGCCGCGTCGGCGGTACACCTGAAATGGGGCTCTGGCGACCGAGGCGGGGCGGTATATCCCCCATCGCATATAAAGTCGAAGGGAAATATTCGGCCAACGTGGGAGGCTCCGTGTCGTCCCGATTCGGCACAGCACGACCCGAAGCTTCTGGATATCAGGATCAAACCCACGCAGCGTCTGCCCACAGTGGGCGGCTGCGTGGTCTGCGTCTGAGCCATATTGGCCGGCAGTTACCACACCTGGCAGGAGGTATAAAATGCAACCGAGCATTGGGTGACAATGCAAGATGGAAAGGAATGTCTGTAAATAACAAAACTACTCCAGGTGGCAGCCACGAAAGTGGAAATCCACCCGTGGGAAATCCCACGGTTAGGGCACGGATTCTGGAGGCCCTACCAAACATTCTCCAACACCCTGTCGTGGCGGTGGCTGACTTGGCCGCCACGGTAGGTAACGCACCAAGCCAAGATGAAGCGAAGGAGCAGCGTAATGCGGACGCAGCTGCCTTCAGGAAGAGCAGCCTGCTCCGAAGATCCCCGGTCCTTGCCCCATCCCCGGCGCCTGAGAGGACGGCGGGCGGTGAGTCCAAGGACACTCCAAAAAGGGGTAGAGACCCGGCCAGCCCGGCGAGCGTCCAGAGGGAAACGCAGCCGAAAAGGACCAGAGCGTCGCAGGAGGAGCCCACCGGCGATGCAAGCACCCAGATGCCCACATGCGCCGAGAACGTGTCCAGGCTAGGCACGATGATGGACGAGCTGCTTAGCTTGATCCACGACAAGCAGGTGCGCCACATCAACCTGGGCATGAAGAACATGCTGGGGGAGATGAAGAAGCTGCAGTCCGACATCGAGCTGTCGATGAACCGAGACGGACCAGCCCCGGCGCGTGCCCTGGAGAGGGTATGCCCGAGATGCGAGCACGCGATCTCAAGGGGGGCCGCAGTCGACAAGGAGCAGCAGACGGCGACAACAAGGAGGACGGATCGTGCGGCCCAGACAGAGCCGTGGCGGAGGCTAAGCCAGCCCGATGTCCCGGTCGAGAGACGTGAGGGTGCACGACGAGAGGACCCGAGAACGGCGCGAACCCAACCGGTCCGGCCCACAGCTCTTGCCGCTTCAGCAAAGGGCTCCAAGAAGGCCGGAAAAGCCACACGGGAACTGCCTGGCGAGGTGGTACAGCGGCAAGGGAGCGCGAAGAAGCCTACGGGGCCCGAGGCAGCCGTGACAGCAGGAAGCTCGTGGAGCACTGTGGTCAGGAAGAAGCCGACCCGTAGATCGCGCCCCGACGCGGTGATAGTGGAGGCGCACGGGAAATCTT
>VNJO01008611.1:0-28035 GCA_008042535.1 Drosophila tani | reverse complement strand
GTTTTAATGCTTTGCACTGCGCAAAAGAAACGGAAACTTCAAACTTAATAAAATTAATTGCTTCTTGCTAAATATATTAGAGCTGAAATAATTAGTTATTAAATAACTAATTATATAAATAAGAAAACAAATTCAAGCATTAGACTTATGAAATTACTAAATAACAAATAATTAAATAACAGAAATAAAATAATAAAGGAACAAATTAAACATTTCGCATCCCCATAAATATTTTCAGTAAAGAAAAATGCATATTCCCACTCTTCCAAAAACATTTTTGTCAGTGTATATTTAATGAGTTGCGCAGCGAGACCTTGCTCCGTTGACGGCTGAACAGCAGCTGATTTGATTTTCGTTTGCGCTTCGTTGTCGAATTCCACGAAGCGAACGAACCACGCGCACGTAGACGCTTGCCGAAGCCACACGACCGTTTACACTGTCTGTGTAGCGGCAGAGAACCGGCAGAGTTTTTACCAACCACAAGAGGCGGGCGCTTGGACATCACTGATGTATGTGCATGTGCCTCCGCTAACATAGCTATATACTTAAGAACATATAAACGTCTCTCCAGCAGCTGCGAGACTTAGACCTTTTAGCTCCTAAGTTATATTTGATAAAATAAGAACCACCAGAAAGCTCGTTGCGGCATCTACAGCTGCTCCAGCACAACAAATAAAATTATTAAATAAAGTCAAATATAAAACGGAATCAACTGGACTTATTATTTATCAACTAAATGGCAAGGATGGCAACCAACTACAACGTGCTCTTTGGCTATCGACCGCCAGACGATTGCTCTTTGTCGCCGTTTCGTTGCTGTCGCGCATTGAGAAATACGAGAAATAACCGTTACTTGGGCTCACGGAGCTTCTACGCTCTTTCTTTTGTTCGTCGCTCATTAAGCTATTTCGCGTGGCACTTATTTTTTATAGAATAATTATGCACTTGTTTTAATCATATCACTAGTTTTGTGAGTCGAAAACAATATATTTTTCGGATTTAGTGTCTATTCGTTTATCTTTGAATACTATAGTATTCTATACTTAAATTTTGTCTTAGAATCATCCACTTTCTATAATTTTTCCCGGAGCTCACGCGAAACTCGTCCGCTCTCTATGGCTTGCGGAAGCTAAAAATTAAATAATAATTTAAAAATTAAACTTTTTTTTTGTCAAAAAATTTATTTTTAACTTTGAATTTTCATAACAAATCGGAAAAATAACTCAACGGTGATACTTTGGGATAATTATCCTTTAACTAATACATTTTTATACCCTTGCAGGGTGAGCTATCTGAATGAAATTTAGCAGATAGTCTTATTATTATTGAAGTTACTATATATGTCGGAATGGCTGGAATCGGACCATATCTTTTAGCTGCCATAGGAATGATCGGTAAATGTATGGAAAAAAAATTATAGCTTCCCTGTTGTTCAACGTATTTTTATAAATTTCGATAGGTTTTGGAACTAGATTTTAATTTCATTAAGATCGGACAACTATATCATATAGCTGCCATAAAAGCGATCGGTCGATTTATATGAAAATGTACAATTCTACATGTAAAATGTAAGATGTGTAGATAAATGTTTCCTTTCGTGTCTTTTTTTTTGTATCGGACGATTCTGTGAACAGGATGTACACCTTTTTTTTGAGGGGCCACGGGAGATTCCCTATGAGTCCTATGCCTCTACATATTTTTCAATAAAACATTTTTAGAAAAATTGTCTATATGCTACGTTATTATATGTCATTTAAAATAATAAACAAGCTCAAGCCGTTTCGCACCGTTTTGCACCGAATTAACCCGACGTAAAATAGATATTGATCTTGATCTGAGGTAACTTAAAGTAAAAATTTGGGATGAGGGAAAAACATTTCGGGAAATTGCTAGCATTATTGGTGAAACACACTTCTGTGTACAAAGAGTTCTTCAAAATGTTAATTCATGTAAGAACAAGTAGGAAAGCTACAGTCGAGTATGCCGACTGTGAGATACCTGGTACCCAAAGCATTGCGGGTGAAATTAAATAGCACATAAACATGGATAAATGAAAATGTTGACAAGTAAGGACAAATGTAGCTGGGAACATGTTGAGTAACACATAAAAACAACCAGTGTTGCTAACATGTTGAGCAACATCCAAAAAAGGCAAATGTTTCTAGAGATATTTTGACCAACACGCAACGGCTGTGTCAACACAGAAGAAGAAGCATTCTGAGAAACTTTATTTTCCAAAAACGTTAATGTTTAACATCGATTTTACTCAAATTATTGGAGTACGTCCGCACAAGGGTATTTATTTCATATTAATATCTTCGTTGCACGTTCTTCATGATTTTCGGGGGCGGAAGTGGTCGTGATCAAATTTGAAAAAAAAAACTTTATCTGATTGCAACAGATAAGAATGTTGTCATCAAATTTGGTAGGTCTAGCTCTTATAGTCTCTGAGATCTGTTTTTTCACACCGACAGACAGACGAACAGAGGGACATGGCTAAATCGACTCGGCTGGTAACGCTGATCAAGAATAAATATACTTTATAGGGTCGGATATTTTTCCTTCTGCGTGTTACATACCTTCTCGGTTGGCACTAACTTATAATAATGTAGTAAAAAGGAAGGGTAATAGAGCTCTTGTGCATTGGTTAGGTTTCCCGACGCCCGCTACCACTTTGGCGCGCCCAGACATGACACCACGGTCGATCACAGCACTGCAGCGGCCACTAACCGGGCCGGCAGGTGGAAGGCCACACGGGACCGGACTACCAGCCCACCCACACGACAACCCAGGGACAGCAGCACCCTGCGCCGGCTGCTACAGCAGTTGATTGCATCGCTCGAAGGACCCACCACCTCAGCCGCCTCTCAAAAGCGCGAAACCGCCCGAGCTGCCGTCGAGTCCCTCCTGGCGATGGTTCCCTCAGCGGAATCCCCACCACGAGCTGTCGTCACCATCGGAAACAGGACCACGGGTCCCGCAACCCATGCCGCCGCCACCAGGCCGACCTATACCATGGCAGCATGAGCACCCACTCCGCCCGATAACACCGTGGTCGTAGTGGGTTTACCCACGGCCACGCCACCCAGGCCAATACAACGGGTACTACCCCTACCCGCCACCGACACATGGCGTTGGCGCTTCCGAAACACTAGTGCGGAAAGCACACCCACCGGACCAGCCGAGGGCCTCCGGAACGCGCCACGACGCCGCCCTGCCCCATGGCCGGAAGAGGAGGCGACTACAGGCGAGGAGCCCCCAAGACCCAGAGGCCCTGATGCGAGCTCCGGAGGGGTGGACCACCGCCTACGGGTGGGTCCCTATCGAACTGCACGTCCGCATCCAGGGGCGCCACAGCCAACAAGAGGGCCAAAATCTCCGCTTCCTGGACGAAGCCGGTGCAGTCCGGCACCGGGTGCAGGTAGCACGTGGCGGTCACCGCGTCACCATCCTTCCTCATCCTCGAAGAAGGGATGGGATGTAAGGTAGCCCTCACACAGGCCCCACCAACCGCGGGCGTTGTAAATATTTGTATGTATAATTAAGAGTAGCATGTAAGTTAGGATTAAGCTAGACTAGGATGACCAAGGAAAGGCCCACGAAAGGCACATGTAAAAATTAGTTAGGAACGTGGGTTAAGCCATTTATTGCTCATAGAGAGGTACGTGGCCCGCTGCTTGATCAGCGACCACAGCATCAAAGCATCCCGTAACATCACGCCCGCAACATCCCGCTCGCAACATCAAGCCCGCCCGCAACAAAATATATAAATATTTCTGTAGAGGGCCCTGGACTGACTGAAGTTTATATCCTGGCCCGTGATTAGCATCCTTACAACAGTTGGAACCTCTGACATTTTGAATTTGAACTAATTTTGACAATAGTATTCTTAAATTTATTATATATACATTAGATTAAATCATTTTTATATAAACTATTATAAGTGGGCTGCCTTTTATATTTTTGGCCTAACAATGAAAATATTAAAACTGGTGGTTGAAAACATTTTTATTGTTTTTCAAAATATTCTCCTAGATGATAAACTGACTAACTGACTGAATTTATCGAATGAAAAAATCGAAAGGAAAACAGCTTTTCCATACAAATTGAAATTTTCGATAAACTCAGTCAGTCTAACCGATTGAAAAGATAGTGTGCCTTTTTTTTTTAGAGACGAATTTTGAATAATTCCGCTGTCGTGTACGCTACGTGGCCACCCAACCACCAAGTGTCGAATCAGTTTTAGATGGCTGCAAACAGCTTGCATTTAAATGCAATATCTTTGATTCTGTAGTAGAATGCTTCAGAATCTTCCGTTGGCTTCTCCGTCAACAGAATTTCGCTGCTGTTGTGTCATTTTGTCATAGTTGTTGTCGATCTCATGAAATGGATGTACAATTTTGAAGTCTAGTGTAAGTTAGTTTAGGGCGAAGGCGGGAGCACAATAAAGCTCTCTCTCGCTCTTTGCGATTTCGCCCCGCCTTCGCCAACCTTCGTTAAGCTAGGCTCTAAGCATATAATTGTAAGAAGAATATATATTGTCGTAAAATTGAAGTCGAAGCGCAAACACGTATATTTTTCGTTCTGCCAAATTAAAAGTAATTTCTTGCCACCAAAGCTTTCGGTTGTTTTTTTTTTAATATGGACGTTGATGCACTACGGTCAGTACACTCAAGTGGCCCTTCGAAACCAAGCACGTGCTTGTTAGGGTTAGGTGTTAATAGGCGCGAAAGAAAAGTATAGGTAAAAAAATGCGAGGAAACTACCCTCCACCATATAGACTAATGGCGCGCAGCTCGATTGCTATCTTGCATGTGTACTAAGTGGGTTAAGATTAATGTTTTTAGTTAAGGAAGGCTATCTACAGATGAGGTTATTTTGTACAAATCATTATAATTTGCACATAGTACTCTAAAGGGTTCATGCATTTCATACGAGGTTCTACAATGGTGCAAAACAAAAGGCAAGTAGGATCTGGTGGTTCTACATAGTACGTGGAAATTCAACTGCCCCAAGAGATCGGTGCTTTCCACGTCACCACGGATCAGGTTATACATAAAAACAATGCCTAGCATTGTCCTACGGTTTGCTAAGGAAGGTAGGTTAATTAGGATAAGTCTACTAGAATAAGATGGCAACCTATGGTTTGCATCCCAGTTTAAGCCACGAAGTGCAAAAAGTAAAAAATTCTTTTGAACTGACAATGCGTTTGCTGTGGACGTCCCACTGGGGACTCCAAAAGCAAGATCCATATTCTAAAATAGGACGAACTAACGAAATGTATAAATTCTTCGTGACGTAGGGGTCATCGAATTCTTTCGACCACCGTTTAATAAATCCAAGCACACCCCTGGCTTTATTTACAATGGACGAAATATGATCTATAAACTCTAGTTTAGAATCTAGGCGGATACCCAAATCGTCAACTAGAGTGATCCTTTTCAGAGAGCAGCAGTTCAGCGTATAAGTTGCAAGCTTGGGAGAGGCGCGTGAGAATGACATGAGCTTGCATTCAGAATACAATTTAGGAAGCTTACTACGTAAGCCTCTTGCATTCTGATAGGAAAGAAGAAGAGAATTTGTTAGTTTTTTGAAGCGGACGAGGTAGATGGTACAATGGATTTTTCCGGCCTGGGTAAACTAACTCCAACAGGCCGTCTTTTCTTTTTCTTAGCTTCGTACTCCTTAACAACAATGTGCTTTGGCCAGAAGTTCTCAGAGCACATTGTCTTAAAAAGTTCGTCAGGGACATTTATTTTGAAAGATGAAATGTCCCTAGCATAAGAAAATTAGAATTTTTCTACCTTAATCTTAGATTTATCGCCTTTGATTCGACCTAGAATGTAAGTACTTACATCATCAGATGTTTAATCAGGGGAAAGCCGCGAAACAAATATCTGTTTCGTTGGTGGAATAGCAATCAGGGCTTTTGGCAATATATTTGTAGTGCCAATTACGGCCGGTATTCCGGGCCTGTTACCCTGGGGAGTTTTCTGGATGGGGTTCCGTGGGGTCATTAATTGTGACCCCTCAGCGGACTCAACGGATTTAAATGGAGGCGCTGTCCCTCCCGCGGCACATTCGGAGGCCGAATCTTTTCTCGCCCCCGATCTTAATATCATTGGAGTTAGATATATTGGAGTCGGGGGCTGTGCCGAGGGAGTGAGCGGTTGAGAACCCGCCGCGAGTTGTTGGGATCCGCCCAAATGCGGTGGTTTTTTTGCGCTTAGGGGACTCATTTAATAGCTTAAGGCCATTAAACTGGGAGTCCAGCGCAAGGAGCACCTCGTTAGTTTTACGAAAACTAACAAGTAGCTCCCTAAAACCATTTTTGGTTTGCCTCATAAAAGACCTAATTTCCTTTTCAACCTCGCGACAAGTTTCACAGCAGTAGCGCATTCCACTGTTTTTAATAATTTCAGCCGCCCGGCCTGTGCGATCAAGGCACTTGGCGTGCACAACATTATAACACAGCCAGCAGCCGATTTTAGGGTCATCACTAGAAATTACCTTCTTGCAGGTTTTTATAGCGCAGACAATATTACAGGTCATTATAGTTACTTACCACTGTACCAATCAGAAGTTAAGAGAAAATAAGAGAAGTTAAGTTCACTAAGAGAGAGAGAGAGAGAGAGCGAGCAATAGAGCGAGCGTTAGGGAGCTTAAGCCGTCAAGCTGTAATATCGGCGTAACGGATAAAGCACAAAGAGGAATGCAAAAATGAAGATAAGCAATTGCTGCACCAAACTAATTTGCTGCATGCACATGCGAAGTGAAACGGTGAATTATTATTTAACACAAGATAAAACTTTTAAATAAAACCCCGGTGGTCTATACCAAGGAATTAACACAAATACGAGGAGCAAAACAAAAACACGACCGTTCACTTGGAAAGAGAAAACGAATGAATAAACCAATTCTAATAATCCAATTAGAAATTTTTTGACGCCCCCGGGTGGACAAGAATTACAATAAATAAAAATAAATTATTTTTCAGCCATTTAATTTATTTATTTGAATTTTAATAAATAAATAACTTTAGGTACAATGAGTACAGAAACAAAAAATAGGTCAGTTCTAGAAGAGCTGAAAAGCAAGCTCCAAAATCGGGTTAAAGCTATTAGCCGCTTGAACGACCGTTTAGAACAGGGATCGATTCCGATTCTCGAGGAAGAATTAAAATGTCGACTCGAAAACTTAAATGCTTCAATTAATAAGGCAAATCAATTGCAAGAACAGATAGAAGACATAGATAGTGATGATGAATTTGGCGACGAGTTTTAAGAATTATGTATAGTGACCAAGGCAAAAATAATGTCGCTTTTAGCTGCCTTAAAAACAGCCAGCAATAGCGAAACTTCTGGATTAACTGCTGTACAACCAACTCATGTGCGTCTTCCGAATTTGGCATATCAACAGCCTGTTCAAAACTTTGGTCCATAAAGACGCCAGCATTCCAGTTATCGAAAAATTTAACCTTTCAATTTCTTGTCTCTCTGGTGAAGCTTTAGGAACAATTAAAGCTTACCAAGTCACCGAGAGCAACTATGAAAAGGCAATGGCCAGCTTAAAAAAGGTTTACGATAACGAATGCCTAATCTTTATGAATAATATTTCAACATTGTTTAGTCTTCCGAAAATATCGCATCAGTCCGCATCCTCCTTGAGAAACCTTATCGATACTGTTTCGTCGATTTACGGTTCTCTGTTATCGATAGGAGATGATAGAAAAATTTCGAATGCAATGTTGATTTATTTAGTATTGAATCGAGTCGACCCAGTGACCAAACAAAAATGGGAAGAACAGCTCGATTATGAAGCTTTGCCGCTTTGGTCCGATTTCGAAAAAATGTTGAATCGCCGATATCAGCATCTATCCGCTGAAGAGTCAACTAAGCCAAAGCAAGACAAATTAGTGTCGAGCAAGCAACATAACCGTAGCTCATTTTCGTGTTCCTCCTCCAACAGCAAGCCTCAGCAAACTTGTAGCTACTGCAATGCAGCAGATCATTCACTGACAAGTTGTAGTCCGATTGGGCGTCTCGCTGTCATGCAAAGGTTCGAGTTTGTTAAGTCTGCCTCCTTATGTATAAATTGTCTGCGAAAGGGGCATACTGTTTTAAAATGCAAAGGCAAAAGGTGTCGAGCTTGCGACCGCTCGCATCACATTCTACTCCACAGATATACAGTGCCTGATAACAGTTTAGCGTTGCCACCCCCCCAAGAGAGTATCTCTCCTCCTTTTAACCAAGATCAGCCTTCCACGTCACATGTTTTGCATGCCACGTCATTGGACAGGGTGATTTTGGCTACGTCGCTCGTAAGTGTCCGAACAAAGAGCGGTGACTACGTGTTAGCCCGAGCACTGCTGGACTCTGGGTCCCAAAGTATCAACTTGCTTGGTATTGGCGAGTCCAATTCTCAAGTGAAGAAAAAGGTACACACAGTGGTGAGGTCGCGAATAAATGGTAGTGAGTTCTCTTTCGATTTCTGGATCATGAAATCGATCTCCGGTTATCATCCTGATCAATCGGTGAATATCAGTGATTGGAAGATCCCAAAGAACCTACCATTAGCAAACCCTTACTTTTACAAGTCTCAAAAAATTGATATGTTAATAGGAGCAGAATCATTTTTCGAATTGGTAGCTGTTGGTCAAATCAGACAAGGTCCTGACTATCCAACTCAGCAAAAGACCCTTTTGGTTGGGTTGTCTCGGGCAGATACAAATCTTCCATCCCGAAACAAGTTGTGAATAGTTTCAGTTGTAGTGAAGAGCCCTTAGTATCGATTGATAGCACACTACAGAAGTTTTGGTCACTGGAGGAAATGCCGTCTCCAAAGAAAATTCTATCGCCTGAGCACAAGTTATGTGAAGACCATTACCGGAAGACTACTCAGTTATTGCCATCAGGTCGGTTCGAAGTAAGGCTGCCGTTTAAGTCCGATCCAAATGGGTTAGGCAACTCCTTTGAGGTTGCAAAACGGCGGTTTTTGTCGCTTGAGAGAAGGTTGTCTCGAGATCCTAACATGAAAGCCATGTACTTGGAATTCAAGGAAGAATACCTCGCCCTAGGTCATATGTCGCCTACAGACAACAAAATTTCTTCCGCTCCACATTATGTCATACCTCATCAATGTGTTTTGAGGCCCCAGAGTACGTCCACTAAACTACGCGTCGTTTTCGATGCGTCTTGCAAGACGTCGTCTCAAGTGGCCTTAAATGACATCCTGATGGTTGGGCCGACAATTCAAGAAGAGTTGTACTCCACTCTACTCCGCTTCCGGCTGCACAGGTATGCCCTGACTGCCGATGTAAAAAATATGTATCGCCAAGTGATGGTTCAACTCATAGTGTGGAGAAGAGACCCTTCTGAATCCTTGAGATTGTATAAGCTCAACACCGTAACGTATGGTACTGGACCACCCCCATTTCTGGCTATTCGGTGTTTGAAAAGGTTGAGTGAATCAGCAAAACTTTCATTCCCTAGAGCTGCTGACGTAATTGGATCCGACTTTTACGTCGATGGCATGTTAACTGGTGCTGCATGCGTAGAGGAGCTAAAGACGATCAAGTCTGAAGTGTCTCAGGTTCTTCAAACAGCAGGATTTGAATTGACAAAGTGGTTTTAAACTCATCTGAGGTCACTGCATCTGAAAGCACAGTTAAGTCGATACCTATCTCGGATTCAGAGTCAACGAAGGCGTTAGGAATTTCGTGGTTGCCAAGCAAAGATGCCTTTAAGTTCAAAATTGACACATCTGTCATGGGTCTCCGAGCGACAAAACGGAACATACTATCGGTAACATCGAAGCTGTTCGACCCCATCGGCTTATTAAGTCCCATAGTAATTAAAGGAAAGATTTTATTGCAGGAACTTTGGCTTAATAAGTTAGATTGGGATGAATCGATTCCTATACATTTGGAAACAGTAATATGCTAAAAAGCACCCTGTCTCAACTGGACGAGATATCCGTTCCTCGGTTTGTGCATACCGAACCGATGTCACCGGTACAGTTACATGCCTTTGCCGACGCATCCATGAGAGCATATGGAGCTTGCGTCTATATTCGTAGCAAAACTGTCGAAGGTTTCAAACTATCGTTGTTGACTTCCAAGTCTAAAGTAGCGCCGCTCAAGACTAAAGCGCTCCCTAGGCTTGAGTTATGTGCGCTAACCTTCTCGCAGATCTCTGCCATAGAATCAAACCCTTATTAAAAGTCCCTATCGAACAAATAGTATACTGGTCGGATTCTGAAGTTACTCTTCATTGGATTCGATCTCATCCATCTTCGTTGTCTACATTCGTTTTAAACAGGGTAGCGGAGATTCAAGAATGGTCAGGAGAAGCTACATGGCGGCATGTACCGACAAAGCAGAACCTAGCAGATATTGTTTCGAGAGGTTGTGACGTCGATGAACTTGTGCAGTCAATCTGGTTTACTGGACCAACGTTTTTGAAGGACGAGGAAGAAAACTGGCCCAAAAATGCACATTTCGAGCTGGAAGAGGAAGTCTTGCAACAGGAAGGAAGCAAGGAAGATTAAGGTCGGACTGACCGCTGCTGTGCAAACTTCAGAGTTGCTGGATGTCATCGATAGATTTTCGTCACACCTCAAACTGCTAAGGGTGTTCGCTTATATGTTCCGTTTCATAAGAAAATGCAAAGACAAAAGTATAGTTTTCGAAAAAACTCTGTCTCCGACTGAATACATTGAAGCTTTTCATAAAATTGTTGATATAGTACAAAAGCACGAGTATCACATAGAAATTGAAAAAGTTCGTAAAGGCGCCAATGTTGGCCCTAGTCTTCAACGTTTGAACCCTTTCATTCATGCACTTGGTGCAAATTTTCGTTGTTGCGAGTTGGGGGGCGACTAGCTAACGCTCCTATATCGGATGATGCCAAGTTTCCCTTGCTGTTGACGAAACGCTCCCAATTTGTGCAAAGCTACGTCCGGTATCTGCACCATTCAAACTTTCATATCGGTCCACGAGCACTTGTGAGCATCCTACGACAGCGTGTTTGGATCGTAAACGCTCAGGAACTCTGCAGTCAGACAGTTCGATCATGTGTGCGCTGCCTTAAATGCAAGCCTCGACTGATGACACAAATCATGGGAAATTTACCCGCAGATAGACTCCGTGCTCTCCGCCCATTTGCGATATGTGGCGTTGATTTTTGTGGCCCTGTCTATACGACGTTAAAACTTCGAGGAAGGCCTCCGTACAAGTCTTACATTGCCCTGTTTGTTTGCTTTGCGTCCAAGGCGGTTCACTTAGGAATTGTTTCAGATCTAAGCACTGACTCCTTTTTATTGGCTCTTCAAAGGTTTATTGGTCGCCGAGGATGCCCCAAATAATTCATTGCGACAACGCGACGAACTTCGTCGGAGCAAGTCGCCACTTCCAGGATCTTCGCGAAAGGATCGAGGAGCAAGCAGACGCGATTCGCGAATTCGCATCAAGAAGCGGATGCAAATTTGCGTTCACACCCCTTCGGGCTCCGCACATGGGCGGGTTATGGGAGGCAGGTGTCAAAACTGCCAAGGACCTACTCCTACGAGCGGCAGGTGTCAAAACTGCCAAGCACCTACTCCTACGAGCGGTGGGCAGCGCGCTCCTCAACGCGGAAGAGCTGAGGACAGTCCTCGTCGGGATCGAAGCCGTGATGAACTACCGGCCTCTCGGAGCGATCAGCCAGGACCCAAGCGACGGAGAGGCGCTGACTCCCGGACACCTGCTGACAGGCGGGCCGCTCCTCGCAGCCCCAGCACTCCGGACCCCGGACCAGGCGGGTCTCAGTTGCTTGCGGCGATGGCGGCTAGTCTCGTCAGTCAAGCAATCGTTCTGGCGGCGATGGTCCCGGGAGTATGTGCTGGGCCTACAAATTCGGGGCAAGTGGCATCAGCAGCAGGACAACGTCAAGGTGGGACAGCTCGTCGTCGTGGCAGAAGACAACCTTCCGCCTCAAGAGTGGCTCCTGGGAAGGATCATCGCGACACACGCAGGAGAGGACGGCATGGTCAGGGTCGTCGATCTTAGAAGGAGCGATGGTGGAGTGTTCCGGAGAGCGATCAACAAGCTGGCGCCACTACCAGTGGTATACGTATATTTTTCGTTCTGCCAAATTAAAAGTAGTTTCTTGCCACCAAAGTTTTCGGTTGTTTTTTAATAAACCAATTCTAATAAACTAATTAGAAATTTCAGCTGCCATCGACCCAATGCAAAATGGTAATTCGTTCCATGTTTCTGACACTATTGGAGATCGCTGGCATCATATATACGTTTTTGTCAATTTTAAAATTGCCTTCAAGACTCTCTAGGTGCACTTTATTATAATTCCTCCATCTCAGACCCCAAGAAATGCCGCAGTTTTTACAATCGAACTGCCTTCGTCGTAGAATCCAATTCGATAATGGACAATCATTAATTGACTAAATAACTTCCTAACTTACCATTCTATTCATCCATTATATGCTCATAAAGCAGTTCAGAATTGTATTTAGCTGTTACCAGCTTAAGCAACTTAGCTTTCTTGGTTTTAAAAGGCATCGAGGAAAATGATTGTTTGCAGAAACAGAGAGCCTTTGAAATCAGTTGCTTGCAAATTCAGCAGCCGAATATTCGAATATCGCAGGTGGCCGTTCTGCTCTTTGAGGTGCATTCGCGTCCGTAAAATAGACACGCTGGCCGCTTTTCAAGTGAACAGATAAGTGTACGACAGTCGGATGACGTTCATGAATCGGAAATGAAAACAGACGTCAAATGGCCCCGTTACAACTTACGTAACGTCCAAGTTGAAATTTCGTCACCTCGTCGTTTGCATTTGGATCAGCAATTCCAAACAACGCCATGTCGCTCCCTTTGTTCACATATTTGCAAATCTATTAATTTTAAAGAGTTGCAGTACTCAACATTGCAGTTCGTTGAAAACGTTTTCGACAGAAGCGGACAATATGGAACGATCCAGCGGTTATCGACGACGACTTTATTATTTTTCACCATCATATCGATCCATCTGCTGTTGTCATCTGGAGAACCACGCCTGTACAATGGATGTCCATCGTTTCCTCTGATTTCGCAAGGCCCATGGATCATACTGGTTTTCACAACGGAATACAGCTCCGGATCAGTTTCTGAATCTGACATTTCGGCAGAAATAATCGAATTTAATATGTTCCGGTCGGATCTTGTCAAACATTCAAAGCAAAATTTGTGCATGTGGTAAGCCACGCTTCTGCCATTCAACCAAGTACATCCAATATCGAACTATGCCAAAAGCCTTCTGCTTTACGATGTTATCAATAAAAACTTTTATCTTTAGCTTGAATACTTGTTTATCCTTGGTGCAACAGATTCGTAATTTCGGGCCATTTCGGATTGCATGTAAACGTGATAAATAAATCAGGTCGTTCGTAATTCCGCACGTACTTCATCGCATCTTGAGCGTACTCACTCATATGGCGCGGGCTCTAAACATAAGTAGCTGGGAGAACGGTCAAACAACCAATGTTTGCCGCGTGCCCATCAGTAGCGATGGCGTCACGCAAGTGAATGTACTCGGCAGATCGTAATTTTAACTGATTAAAAAGAACAAATTGATTTAGTTCAACTGCCGAATCACCAACGAAATAGATTTGAAGGAATTTATGACCTTTGTTTGGTGGTGGTAACAAAGAGCCCGCTCGATGGTGAATTTGCCCTTGAATCTGAATTTTGTGATGCAATTTCGTGAGAAATGATAGTTGTTCATGTAGATAAAAGAGTTACGAAATTACCTTATAACTCGGATTGTAGCATGCTTGTTAAAAAACCTCTGCTCCAATTCACGTCATTTGAAAAAATCC
The DNA here is from genome assembly GCA_008042535.1 of Drosophila tani. Classification (NCBI taxonomy): domain Eukaryota; kingdom Metazoa; phylum Arthropoda; class Insecta; order Diptera; family Drosophilidae; genus Drosophila; species Drosophila tani. Next base: position 14,184 of record VNJO01008611.1, on the reverse strand, counting down.
GTTATATTTTTGTGCGTGCAACAGGAAATTGTTTGATTTGCTTGTATTTCCATATTGCTCTCGTAATGCCTCTCCACAAACAAGATAGTAAGTGTGATACTAGCAACTATAGAGACATATTTAGTTGTCAGCCACCCCAAAACTTTTCGAAAACTTAATTACTCCCCATTTGCAGCACCTGTGTAGATCAGTAATTTCTCCATGCCAACATGCTTTTGTTAAACGAAGATCAACGACAACTAACCTTCTGGAGCTCACTTCTTTCATTATAAGGGGCTTTCCACAAAATTTGCAGACAGATGTGATGTTTACCGATTTAAAAAAAGCATTTGACTCTGTAAATCATTCCCTTCTTGTTAGGAAACTTGACTTAATGGGATTTCCTATCGATCTTCTTAGGTGAATCTCAAGTTATCTGAACGGCAGGACGCAAAAGGTCCTCTTTAAAAACAACTTGTCGAATGTTCTCCGGGTGATATCTGGTGTCCCGCAAGGGAGGAAAGGGATCGCAAGGGACCCATACCTTTTACATTATTTATTAACGACTTCCTCAAAGTTTTGACTAACTCAAGAGTACTCATGTACGCTAAGAACGTTAAACTTTGCGTGCAATATAAGGACGGCGCTAGACAGATTTACAAACAGATCTTAATAACTTTCAGAAATGGTGCACTGCAAACTTATTAAACCTAAATGACTCCAAATGCAAGCTCATGATATTCTCACGTGTCTCTCCCAAGCTTGCGACCTATACGCTGAACTGCTGCTCTCTAGAAAGGATCCCTCTAGTTGACGATTTGGGTATTCGCCTGGATCCTAAGCTAGAGTTTATTGATCATATTCTGCGCATTGTAAATAATGCCAGGGGTGTGCTTGGATTTATTAAACGGTGGTCGAATGAATTCGATGACCCCTACGTCACGAAGAGTTTCGTGACGTATACATTTCGTTAGTCCCCAGTGGGAAACGCATTGAGGCGTTCAAAAGAACTTTTTACATTTCGCTCTTCGTGGCTTAAACTGTTATGCAAACCTTAGGTTGCCATCTTATTCTAGTGGACTTATCCTAATTAACCTACCTTCTTTATCAAGTCGTAGAACAATGCTAGGCATTGTCTTTATGTATAACCTGATCCGTGGTGACGTGAAGAGCACCGATCTTTTGGGGCAGTTGAATTTTCACGTACCATGTAGAACCACCAGATCCTACTTGCCTTTAGTTTAGCACCACTGTATATCCTCTTATAAAATGCATGAACCCTTTAGAGCACTATGTGCATATTTTAATGATTTGTACAAAATAACCTCATCTATAGATAGCCTTCCTAAACTAAAAACAGTAACCTTAACCCACTTAGTACATATACAAGATAGCAATCGAGCTGCGCGCTATTAGTATATATGATGGATGGTAGTTTCCTCGCATTCGTTTACCTATACTTTTCTTTCGCGCCTTGTAACACCTAACCCTTGCAAGCACGTGCTTGGTTTCGAAGTGTCACTTGAGTGAACTGACCGTATTGCATCAACGTCCATCAAATAAAAAAAAAAATAGAAGCGAACATAATGACTTTGGTGGATGAGTCAAAACCGGCAATTTTACGTTCTCACCTGCGCAGCATAAGCCGGGGGCTTCCAATCGAAACTTCAGTGCATTGCAATGCTAACATACGACAGACAATAAACCGATAACAACGCAGCTATGGTCATTGTAGGACGTTGAGGACTTGCATGCAAATGCAGCAAGATTCAAGTCTGTTCTTTTTATATTTTGAACTCTTTTTGTAGCTATAATCTATGCTATCTGAGCTCGTCTCGATTCATTTCTTTCTGCACGTTCTTCTTGCGTTTGACTTTTATGGAAATTTTGACTATATATTGCACCACGTGTACGTCGCACAGTAGCACCTTTTCTCATTTTGCGTTGCTAAAATCGTAACTTTAGAACCAAATAAGATAATCAAATAATTTAAACGGCATTTTACAGGTAAATGTTGTAAAATTTGTATATGTATTGGACAATATGCCACGCTCACCCATTCGCCTTTTTATAGGGTATCAAAGTGAAAAAATCTATTTTATTCAATGAAAACAATTTTTTAAAAACATTTTTTAATTAATTTTTTATCTTTATTTTTATGTATTTGCTTAAATAAAAATAATTTGAAAACTTAAAAAAAATATTTAACATTTTTTTTTTTTAATATATATTTTTTTTCTAGTATATTTTCTAGTATATTTTTTTGTATGTATTACGTTGAATCGGTATTTTGGTATATTTTACCCTGAGTTGTTTTAGTTTATTGCATTGCATTTCCGCAGCTGCAGCGTGCTGCAGCAGATGTAACGGCTTTTGTTCGAGAGGCGCTACTGTGCGTCGGGCTAATCAAACAGTAAGCGAGATATCAGCAGGATGACAGCAGTCTCTACGGGTCATTGGGCGATCGGAACGCAAATGTAGGAAAGCTGAAGATTACAGCAATCCCAGGGTTCCTCAATGACTCAGAGTGGTACTGAAACTGAAGCAGCTAGCATAAACTAACACAGGGTGTGGATCAAAAAGGTGCTCAGCTCTACTTGGGGGCTCTAGTAAGGGCCCCACCACTTCTACTTACATACATACCTACGATTTGTTCGAGTTATGTGTCCGGCCAGCTGAAAAAAAGTGGTTTCGATATAAACGCGTTTAAAGTTTTAAGGCGCTTGAAATACACATGGGGTGCAATGGAAAATATTGACATTTAGAGACCTTTGCCGGATTTCATATTTTGGTATAATATTTTCAAAGCCCTAAAACATTATTTTAACAAACATTTTTTTTTTTCGATTTTCACAAATTATTACTTAGATGTCCCCTCTTAAGACTTACATTTCCTATAAACTAATACCATAACTCTAAGAAGTAAATAACTTTAGCGGGTTGAAGGTTGCTGGGGCAGTACAACGATTTTAGAGACAATCAGCAACGGCGGGACCCTTAAAACGGTAGCTCATTCCGGGTGGGGTAGGTTCTTGCTATTGCCTAAACTCGAAAATACACCGAAAAACAAGTATGAAAGCTACAGTCGAGTGTGCTTTCGCTTCCCGAGTGAGCGTGGCCAAAATTTTTAAACAAACTTGATCTGCGTGCAACGGATTAGAATGCTGTTACAAATTTGGTAACTCTAGCTCCTATAGTCTCTGAGATCTGTTTACCAACACAGACGAACGGACAGACGGACAGAATAGCTAAATCACCTCGGCTGGTGATGCTGATCAAGAATATACATACTTTATGGGGTCGGAGATGCCTCCTTCTGCCTGTTACATACATTCTCGGTTGGCACTAACTTATAATACCCTTGTACCCTTTGGGTACCGGGTAAAAAAAGTCACATGAAAATATAAAAAATATTTAGATTGAATTAAGCATGCGATTTCTTGAAATTTTTAAGTCCGATTCGGGATTAAAAGGTTAAATGAATCCCAATTCGGGATTAAAATGAAATTTTTAAATACGATTCGGGATTCAATTGTTAAAACAGCCTCATTTCTGGACTAAAATAAAAAATAAGCCCAAAAATCTTGCTCTAAGCCTAAATATTCTTAAAGCGTCATTTTTATCTGAGAGCGCGAATAATGCTCTCTTTTGGGTTCTCTCTTTGTATTTGAGTTTTCGACATTATTGATTCGAGCACGCCCACTTCCGCCCTCAAAAATCATAAAAAACGTAAAATAAGCTATACTCGTTATATAGTAGATACAATAAATGAATAAGATTGAGCGGACGTTTCCTGAATATTTCAGTAAAATCGGATGATAAACATAGGAGATATTAGCAATAAGGTTAGAATTTTAACACACCGCCCTAAGGCACTGCTGTTGCAAGCTGTAGCCGACAGGTGGCGCATTCGAGCCTTGGCCGTGCGATATAATGGCGCCAACAGCAGAAGAAATGACAAACGAATATATCAAGAAATGACAAAAAATAACATAATTCATTTTTTGACGCCGATCGAGCGGGTTTTTATGCGTCCTTATAAAATCTATCATTCATATTTAAGTATGACATTAAATTGTTTAGATCTGGAGCTAATTCGAGAGGCGATTTATTTTAGGAAGTATCAAAGTAGAGCATAATAATTTATGTACACTTTTAAATTGCGTGAAGCACAAACGTTTAAGTGCCGGGTATCTCACAGTCGAGCACAGTCGACTGTAGCTTTCGTACTTGTTTAATTTCATTTATTAGAAATTAGCAAATATCTGCCAAAGAAGAGAAAAAAGAAAGTCGTGAAATTAAGAGCTCCGCAAAAAAAAAACCCTTAAAATCACCGAAAAACTAGCCAATTAATTAAAAATTTGCAATAAATATATCCATAAAGTTGTGCTTAACTAAGACTTAGTGCGCTCAAGACAGTGTATCTTAAATAAACTACCAAGAAAACATTTTCTTATAATACAAGCCAACTGTGGAAAAGTGCAAAGCAGCAGAAAACACTCACACAAATTGCACTGGCGATATTCACAAACAAAACACAAAGCAATAACCGCGAATCGCTCAATTCGCATAAAAACACTCAAAAATTTCACTCAACAATAAAATGTCGTCTGCAGAGTGCCTGCGGGAAAAAACCAATACGGATTTGAAGGCGAGCCGGCCATCCGATGCATCTTCGACCCAGATGCTCCAACTCATCAATGAGAGGTTTGATGAGCAGAAGGAGACCCTTTCCAAGGAGCTGCGAGAAAGTGAGGCACGCGTTCTCTGCAACCTCAAGGAGAACTTCCAGGTGATGGCAACAGAGATCCATAATCTCACTCAACGTGTCACTCAACTGGAGAAGGAGGTAAAGAAAGTAGATGAGCTCCAACAGCGGGTCAACGTATTGGCTGGCCAATTGGCTTCACAAGGCCCTCCAACTGGCCTGGTAGACGAGCTGAAGCAGCAAGTAGTCTAGTCCATGATAAAATAACATAAGGTGGTCTCGTCGTGAGCCGAAGTTTTACGAAGTATCCACTTATTTCAGTGCACGTTTGCTTGATGACAGGAATGGTTGTGTGCGGACGGAATTTTTTCCTTGTTTTTCGTTAACCCTTAAGCGTGCACGCATTAATATGAAATATTGTAAATTTTGCTGCAAACATCGAAATGGATAAGTTGACGGAGGATGCCATAGAGTATGTCGCCGGCTATGTCATTAAAAGGCTAAGCCTGAGTGACTGCTTGAAACAATCTTCGACATTTACCTATGTAGATGAGGTGTCTCACGGGGGCCTTATTAAACCGTCTGATCAATTAAAAAATAAGCTCAAAATGCTAGAAATAATATTTTCTCGTTATACAAAAAAAAATTTTAAAGTAACAAACCATTTAAAAGAAAAATTTGTAATCGCAGCACAAAATGTAGAGCTGGATAAACTTGTAATTTCGTTTTACTTTAAAATAAGAATATATTTTAGAGTTAAGTACTTAAAGAAAAAAATTTTTATTAAGAACCAAAAGCAGCGTTTAATTGGTAACTCTAAATTATTAAAAATCAAACTTAAAAAAAAAATCTCGTCTATTTATTATAAGTGGCATATTCAAAGCCTACGGACATGCTAAGGGTTAATCAACAATCATATTGCCGCCTCACTCACACTCAATACGACACTAAGTTCACTATGTTCCTTTCACTCGCACTTATTGCAAGCATACAATAAGTGGATGTCTGTTGCCGACGAGAGCACCTTATGTTATTTCATCATGGTCTAGTCAGACTAGAAGCCGAATGCACTGCGGAGGAGGATGCTGCGGTCGCCAGCAATTTGCGCTGGCATGATGTCCCACAAGTCGAAGGCGAAAATCTGAAGACACTATTAGACAAGTTTAGCTTCTCGCTGCAACTTACTCCGCCTCCTGTGGTTCGATCCATTTATCGGGTACGACCACGACAATCGGGTCAGAAATTTGTGGACCCGATTATAATTATTAAATTAGAAAACATGCGCGGTAAGGCGGAGCTGCTGAGAGCAATAAGGGCATACCGGCGAGATAAGAAAACCCAACTAAGCCTTCAGCTGATAGGGTTTGAGTCGCCAGCGCTGATTTATCTAAACGAACAGCTGACCGAATATAATTATGAGATCTTCAAAGAGGCAATGCGACTCAAAAAGCACAAGCAGCTTACAGCTGTTTTCACACGCCGAAGCTATGCGACGCAGGGGAACCTCGATATGTTCAAAGCTCGCTCGAGCTTTTTGAGCTGACCAACGATGTGGGCGACGCAGATAGGAATTCATTTCGAGAATAATCAGTTTTACTCAATTTGTTATGCTAAACTTTCACTCATAATTTTTGTATTTATTAGATTTAAAATTAATGTAGGTCGCTTTGTATATTTTATGTGCTTTGCAATGTCTTATCAATGTTTTGTTTCACACATAATGCGTGCGCAACTGATAATATTGTTTAAACATTTGATATGGAAGACAATTTAGAAATCACAAATATCCATACCCTATTGCGAATAATTACAAAACAGAGATCTGGCCTTAAAGTTTGTCACTTAAACGCTCAAAGTCTGACGAGAAAAATTTAAGAGTCCAGATATATGTTTGTCATATAGCTGTATCTGAAACGTGGTTTGTTAAAGATGTCTGTGATACGTTAATTTAATGTAATGGTTACAATGTTTACCGTGCTGATCGTGTCAGTCATGGGGGGGTGTAGCAGTATATGTTAGCAAAAAATTAAAGTGCAAGTTTATATGTAAGCATATAAACCCTAGCCCTATTGAATAATTATTTCTTGAAATTATAAATCAATTTACAGCAAAGAAAATTCTTATCGGATGCATTTACCGCCCACGTTGCAATATTATTTATATCGAAGTAATTAATTTGCTATCAGATATCACATTAAGTTATGCAGACATTTTATTAGCTGGTGATCTCAATAGCAACATGTTGCGCGAAACACGTCTCAAAAGTGAAATAGAAACATTAGGGTTAAAATTAGTAAACTTTGTGTTTCCAACACATTTCAGCAGAACATGCAGCTCTTTGTTAGATGTCCTCTTCGTTACTGACATTGAAAAAATATATTATATTTATATATTATATTTTCATATCTTCAACGGTATACCAGCAGCTCTTAATACTACAAAACAACACCAGCTACCTGTATGATATTTATGTTCCAATCAAACGCAAAGTGATCAAATATTCAGTTAAGCCATGGTTTGGCAATGAAATTAAGCAGGCAATTAAATAACGGAACGATGCATATCGAAAGTGGAAAAGGTATAGGACTCCACAACACCACGGACACTTTAAGTTATTAAGACGGACCGTGACTAAACTAATTGAATCTGCGAAGACAAACTTTTGTAGTCGTAGATTCAAAAATTCAACATCTACTAGACAAACATGGAAAGAAATTAAGGCATTAGGAATAGGCAAACAAAAAGCAACAGCGGTACAGGAAGTTGACATAGAAGAACTGAACCTAAGGCTGTCAGAATGCAATGTACCTGAAATCTGCAATAACAATATGTACCTGAGATCAGTACCTGAAAATCTCTGTGATAATAGGTTTAGATTTGTGTGTGTCAATCAGTGTGAAGTGCTTGTCAATATTCTTAAAATCAAATAAGACGCTGTTGGACTTGACGTTATAAGCCCCAAATTTTTAAAATTATTACTTCCGAAAATCGTACGATTTATTACGCACATTTTTAATACTGTCTTTACAACATCTATGTTCCCAGACTGTTGGAAAATCGCCAAAATTGTCCCCCTCCCAAAGGCAAACAAAGAATATAGGCCCATCTCCATTCTTTCATATTTGTCAAAGGCCTTTGAATACATAATGGCAGCCCAAATTAATTCCTTTATACACGAAAATGCTTTACTAAATCAAAGTCAATCCGGATTTCGGAAAAACCGCAGTTGCACTTAAGCAATCATAAAAAAATCGAACGATATACGTGATATGCTGACGCTTCTAGAACTTCTCGACTATAGTAAAGCCTTTGACACGGTTAACCATAATGTCCTATGTGCCAAATTGAAAACTCAATTCAGATTTTCAAAGACAGCCGTCAAACTTATGTCATCGTACTTACTTAATCGTTGTCAATCTGTTGTAATGTCAAATGTCTCGTCTTCGTTTGTATTTTTAAAACGTGGTGTGCCTCAAGGTTCTGTTCTTGGTCCGTTGCTGTTTACTCCTTATGTAAATGACCTTCCATCCGTGTTGTCTAATTGTAATGTTCATATGTTGCAGATGATGTCCAGATGTATGTGAGTCGTCCGCTAAATAAAATAATTGAGTGTATGTAATAGTGAACTTGTCCAAATTAGTAACTAGGCCAAAGATAACAGTCTAGGACTTAATCCGGCGAAATCCAAGTGCCTAATAATATTGAAAAATAAAGTAAACAGTGATTCGATCCAGCCCTTAGTTCTTAACGCCATTCCTATTAAGTACGTAGATAAGACTACTTGGGTTTTGTTTTCAACAGTACGCTGAGCTGGAGTGATCATGTTAACGCAACTGTAGGAAAGACGTATAGTTTACTTAGATCTATCTCTTACATTAAAAACTTTTTACCCACAAATATACGTGTGTTACTGGCCAAAGCATGCCTAGTCCCAACACTCTTCTATGGGGTTGAAGTATTTGCAAACTGTGATTCAATCAGCAAGCACAAAATTAATATAGCATACAACAGTATTGCAAGATTCGTATTTAATCTGCATCGATTTGATCACTTTTCTAGATTTGCTTACAAAATATTTGAACTACACTTTGCAGACTGGATGAAAATGAGAGTGTTAGTGTACTTGCAAGAATTAATTTTAACTAAAGAGCCAAGCTATCTCTACGAAACGCTAAGATTCTCGGCTTCGCGGAGAGCAAAAAATATTATTCTAATACGGCACAGATCCCTACTCTCTGAACGGCAATATTTTATAAACGCTATAAGGCTATGGAACCAACTTCCAAACTCCCTTAAAAATATTAGCAGTGCAGCGCAGTTTAAAGAAAAACTTAATTCGCACTTTAAAGATACTGACATAACATAAAAACGAGAAAGAAAGCTAACTTCGGTAAACCGAAGTTGGTATACCCTTGCAGTCTGCAATTGGATCATTGAAAATCAAACCATTTTAGTAATGTTGAAAAAACATAGAATTTTGTAAATTTTACATTTTACATGTAGAATTTTACATTATCATATAAATGGACCGATCGCTTCTATGGCAGCTATATGATATAGTGGTCCGATCTTAATGAAATTAAAACCGTAATTCTAGAACCATAAAAAACTAGTATATCTTAAAATTTATACAAATTCGTTGAAAAACAGAGAAGTTAATTTTTTTTTTACATTAATTTCGCCATCATTCCTATGGCAGCTATAGGATATAGTAGTCCGATTTCGGTCGTTCCGACATATATACTGCGTGCTAATGAAATAAGATTATGCTGAAAATGTCAGCTCGACAGCTCAAAAACTGAGAGACTAGTTCGCGTAGAAACCGACAGACGGACAGACGGACAGACAGACGGACATGGCTAGATCGACTCGGCTGGTGATGCTGATCAAGAATATATATACTTTATGGGGTCGGAGATGCCTCCTTCACTGCGTTGCAAACATCTGGTCAAAATTATAATACCCTCTGCAAGGGTATAACAAGTAAGAAAGCTATAGTTGACTGTGTTCGACTGTGAGATACCCGGTACCTAAACGTTTGCGCTTCACACTAAAAGGCAAATTAAAATTGTACATACATTATAATAGTCTACTTCGATACTTCTTAAAATAAATCGCCTCTCGAATTAGCTCCTGACCTAAACAATTTAATGTCATACTTAAATATGAATGATACATTTTATAGGAACACATAAAAACCCTCTCGATCAACGTCAAAAAATGAATTGTTAATGTTTGTCATTTCTTGCTATATTCTTTTGTCATTTCTTCTGCAGTTGGCGTCATTATATCGCACGGCCAAGGCTCGAATGCGCCACCTGTCGGCCACAGCTTGCAACAGCAGTGCCTTAGGGCGGTGTGTTAAAATTCTAACCTTATTGCTAGTATTTCCCATGTTCATCATCCGATTATACTGAAATTTTCAAGAAACGTCCGTCTTTATTTTATTAATTTATTGTATCTATTAACTTTAACCCGAAAATAACGAGTATACCTTCTCTTAAGTTTTTTATGATTTTTGAGGGTGCAAGTAGGCGTGGCCAAATTTTAAATCAAACTTGATCTGCGTGCAACAGATTTCAATGTTGTCACCAAATTTGGTAACTCTAGCTCTTATAGTCTCTGAGATCAGTTGTTTCACACGGACGGACAGAGGTTGCACTAACCCATAATACCCTTGTACTCTATGGGTACCGGGTATAACAAAGCGACCCTAGCTTTAGCTTTAGTATAAGTATAATTAAAATTCGATGTAGTACTTAACTAAGAACAATGATTTCAAATTAACTTGTCCTGTGTGACTAGCGCATTAAATTATAAGATTTATACTTGTAGCGTTATGAAGAACTTTAAATAAAATTTAAATTAAAATTAAAAAAAAATTGTAAGAGAGAGAAGATATGGATATTGTATACCCTATTATTGAAGAACTCAAGTGTTATTGCTCTTCGACTGGCCCGCCCTACCTGTAAAGACATTCCATGATTGGTTGCCCATACCCATTAAAAGTGAAACCTATTTAGCTCAGGTGCCTATTAAAGTTTTACTTTATTCCATTATAAATAACAAAAGAGTTCGAACTGTAAGTAAACGTCAATAAAATGCAAACTTCATTCCTTATCCTAACAAGAAATGCATAAATTACAATAATGATAGAGGCAAGAAATGATTTTTATTTAACTATAACAGTAATAATACGAGCTGGACCCGTCAGCAAGTAATTCAAAAGTTCCAAATTCAATTCAGTAATAATTCAGGATATAATTATATTCTTTTTATGTATGTGTTGGTTGGTTTATGAAAGACACTTGTGTGTGTACTCTCGATCAATCGCTCGAAGTCCGCAGGCCTGTAGACTGGAGTGCTATGATGACTTGATACTCGCTAAATGTTAATAAATAAAGATTTCTTGATATAATAATGCTAACAAATGAATGATTTGTACACTATAAGAAAAAGAATATGAGTATGGGGTCGAATATTGATAATAAAAGAAAATATACTACCCAAATATTACTAAAATGGCCTTCTTTTAGCCTAATAACAGTGATCTGCTGTTGCTGATGATTATTTGTTTATGGTGCGCAACACTAGCGTTTGCGCTGCCGTTCAATCGGTACAAAAAGTTGTTAAGACAGCGACTGCAGCGCGATCTACAACTCATCCTCAATCCTGGTTAGAATAAATCCAGTTAAGTGTAAAGTAAGTACAATTGAGAGTAAATCCAAGTATGGTTAAATCCGGTTAAGAGTATGTCCGAGTGAGGTTAAATCCGGTTTAGAGTATGTCCGAGTGAGGTTAAGTCCGGGTGCTGCTTAGGTGAGGTTATGCCAGAAATTTCGATCAAATGCTCCCCCAAACACGCACAAGTTGCTGACCGACACTCGAGCTTCTAGCTGAGCGCAGTTTTGAGACTGGGCCAGCTCCTTGTACGTTTAGGGGCTGTTCAAAAGTGTTTGGATGCCTGAGAATATAATAAGGTTAAAACCGAACTTTTTGCAGGGCTAATCTATGCAAGTTATCCAACCCGTGAAACAAGCCGGTTATAAACAATATTTTCAAACTCTGCATTCGCGCTTGTCTTTGCCTTTGGCTTTGAGGTCCGATCTTGGTTCCCCAGCTAAGATAATCAAATCAAATCATTAAAGTAAACATCGGCTTCCGTTCGAAGCCCAATCAATTGTGCCTTTTGCGTTTCAAGTTCCCACCAAATTGCATCGGTCAGCATAATTGAATTTCACAATGAGATGCATCAGTCTCATCTTAAGCTTTTAATCTAAACATAAATTGAAGATCTAAAGTTCAAAAAGAAAAACTCCTGGCCGAGTATCATTGGATCAGATTAAGAAATGAGGAAATCAGTCTTATTTTGACCTAGACCGCGATCGGTACTCAAGTATTAAAAGTGTCTTGTATTAATTGAGTTTAAAGAATAAAGGTTTAACATCCGAGTTTTAAAAATAAATAAATAAATTTTTTTAAATCATCTTCAACCAACGAATTTAATTGACGCCCAACGTGTGGCCGCGTTAAATATAAACGGAGCTCGCGCGGCCAACAACTCAACATTTTTAGTGGGAAAATTTAAAAATTTACCAAACAACACAACAAAGAGACAGTGATCGTTAACAACAATTAAATGGAAATTAATAAATGAAATAATCCATTTAAAGGTGAATTTAAAATAACGTTGGACCAAAATCTTAAACCAAAAAAAAAAAAAATACAAGAATACAAAATAAGTAAGAAAAGAAACGCATTGAACTAAAAAATTTTAAACAAACAAGAGCTAACAGCAAATAAAACCCTACACGCTAAACAAGAAAAAGTAAAGAAGGAAAGAAGGTAATTTTCTCGCCATCAATCTTCGCTGAATCCAAGAAGGAAGATTAACCCACAACCTCACAGAAGAAAGACCCCATCGGGACAGTCTCGTGAGGAATTAATTTATAATAATAAAAAATGTAAGATTATAATTTAAGATCAGGGTATTGAGAAAAATAATATAAGATTTAAACATTGATAAAAACAGTAAGATAGATTCGCGATTTAATAAATAATATCAAGAAACCATCTGGAAGACTTAATAAATAGCTTTGATGAATTAAATTTAACAATGGCAACCGAAGATTCAGCACCAAAATTTTCTTTAGGTGGTATAGCAACAGCCGGCGGCCTAACAATGGAATTAATAAATAAATTAATAAATGTTCAATTAATTGAAGTGACCAAGAAAATAGAATGTTTAGAACGAAGGTTAGCCACAGAACACTGTGGAGGATTATAAAATTCTAACAATCGACCAAAAATAAAAAATGCGATAAACAATAAAATGCGATACAACACTTGAAGTGATAAAATCTTTACCAAAATTCAACACAAAATGTAGGTTGGAGGGAAGCTGCAGAAACTGTACTGAGTCTTTATAAAATTCAAAGTGCACAATTTTTATCGTCTTAACAATTTAGAAAAATAAAATTATGGGAATTATCTTACCAATCATGGCACTGTTTAAACTTTCAAGCAATCTTATCTAGATTGGTTATAGCGATAAACGACCAATACATATTCTCGAGTCAGAATTAACTATCTTCAGGCAGGGACGAATGACAGTTACGGAAATCTACCACGAAGTCAATAAAAAAATGGCTTTACTAATAAACAAAACTATAATGACATACGGAAAGGACAGCGTAATTACCAAGGAAACAAGATAAACAATAAGGAGCAATGCTCTACGAATATTTATATCCGGACTAAATGGATCTATCTGAGAAACTCTTTTCTCATTAAATCCACCAGATTTGCCCAATGCTTTGGCAAAGGTCCAAGAATCAAACCATTTCCGTGCTCCATTTGCAAACAGGTTTAATGGATTTAAAAATGAAAATAAATATAAGGGAAACAACTTACGATTTGATCAAATACGACAGAATAATAAACTAATAAAATGGGAAATAACTTGAGCAATAACCAAAATTTTAATTGGCCACAAAAGACAAATTTTTGGCAAAACAATAATCAGACTAATAATCAAAAGCAACAAGCCGTCGAGCCAATGGATATTGATCCATCGATTCAACTCCAGAATAAACCTTATAACAACCGGCAGCCGAATAATAATTGGCAGACAAATAATAGTTGGCAGGCAAATAATAATCGAGAAAGATATAAAAATAATTATTATTAAAATAATAATCGTTCAAATTACTATCGCACAAACCCAAATAGAGAGCAATCTCAAGCTCAAAAAAGGGAACCAGATGAAACAGTAACAGCCTTATTTAAATAGGATGTACCGAAAAACCAAGAAGCAGTTAAAGATTTTAATAGATACACCCAAAAATAAAAACAAGAGTTTAACCTTTCTTTGCGTTGTCTTAATAGTATACACAAGCAACATAACGAGTTTAGTATAGATTTTATACTTCAAAATATCACATGTATACTCTAAAGTTTAGTTTTTATACTCTATAGTTTCAATTGTGTATTTTTGA
>VNJO01008609.1:0-43378 GCA_008042535.1 Drosophila tani | reverse complement strand
CAACGTAATAATTCGTACGTTCGATATCTGTCAGATATCTGATCTATGTACTTCCATTTATCGGCCACTTCTTTTCCATATGTTTCCAACACTTTTTAAAATCAATCTCTAAGATATGATCTTTCTTTTCAAACTTTCTCTTTTTCTACCTTGACGCCTAATATTTTTTATTAACCTCTTGCCTATGGAATTAGTGTTATCTTCCATTTTATTTATTCTTCAATGCGTTGCACCCTGCCACTTATAGAGGTTAAAAGTGATGTGAGTTTTTTTTTTTTGCTAGAAAAAAAATAAAAGTTGAATTGTTTCAGAAATCTTCAACATAATATAGGATGTAAATACTCCAAACTATTCCTATCCGAATACTTACACTACCGCACATTGGTATTTTACCATTTTTCGAACAAAACAGGAAACTGTTTTATATTTCTATTTTCGACCCAAGTGATTAACGTTCATTATGTAGTTTTGAAGATAGCAATTCGGGGATTCACTTAGGGAATCAAGTTGCATTAAAATTTCTATAAAACAACTTGCATTAATTACTTCTGACTTAAAATAAGATATTCATTCTTTGGAAAAATTAAAAGGTGACGTGTTCAGTGATTACCATTTTGTATCTTGAACTAGCCAGCTTACTTCGGCGGAAATGCCATAAATATCTCAAAATATCTACAAAGCAAAGTTTGATTGGGAAGGATTTTAAGCCACATTTTCAATACGTCCTCCTTATACCCATAATTTTTTTATATAAAAAAAATTATACTATGTGTCCCTTATCTTAAACCAATCAGATTATATGGCAATAGGTATTTCCTAAAATGATGTCGCTTTTTTTATTCACAATTTTATAACTATCTACAAGATACCTTAGGTTTCCAAAGTATAAATTTTTTTACTGATTCTTTTTCTATATTTAACTACGATATATTCACCAGAAATTCCCACAATTAGTTGAGTTTATGGCCAGAAAGAATGTTACATAAGGGATGTGGCTTT
Organism: Drosophila tani; assembly: GCA_008042535.1. NCBI lineage: Eukaryota > Metazoa > Arthropoda > Insecta > Diptera > Drosophilidae > Drosophila > Drosophila tani. The sequence goes on along the minus strand of VNJO01008609.1, from coordinate 42,379 downwards.
TTGTTGATTTAAAAATACTTTAAATGAGTAATTACAATGCAGCGAATTCTGACCTTCAATCTTAAAAAAGTATTCACAATTTTATATGTATCTACAAGATACTTTAGATATCCAAAGTAGACACTTTTTCGTTGACTCTTTTGCTACTTCAAACTACGTTCTAGTCATCAAATCTTTCCTAGTATACGGAAAAAAAGAAAGTTACATAAGTGACGTGGCTTTATTGTTAATTTATAAATGCGTATTTACAATGCAGCTAATTCTGACCTTTAATCTTAAAAATTCCATCCATGTTTTTGCCTGGCAACAAATGTATCTTTTGACGAGGTGTTTTTCCTTTTTTAATTGTAGCTTTGAAGCTCTTTGTTACAAGTTCTTATCGATAAAGTTGATGCTCTCGCTCGGTGACTGGAGTGAATCATTTGAATGGTACCATCTCAAACTAATTGCGCAGTTTTCATGTCGCACGTCAGCAGAGGGCGAAATTATGCGATAAGCGTAAAGAAATCCATCTACAAGTATAACTATATATAACTATATATACATATGTACATACATTTGTATCTTGTGTAATGGACTCAAAATGATAAATATATCACTAATATGTATTGTCAATTAAATGTGTGTAAGCCTTTGTCTTCGATTGCCCAATCAGAAACCGGGTTAAAATCATGCCACGTATCGCCTAAATGCATTTACGTATGTAATTGCTACCTATTGGATAGTATCTGTGACCGATGAGCTGTTCTTAATATTATATGTATCTGTTCTAGATCTTTTTAATTAGATTCCAGCTATGGAATTCATATTTTCTCTAGCAGGGCTTTTCCGAAGTATTTAAGTATTAAAAAAGTATAAATAATATATTTAAATATTAAAAAGTATATTCCACTTTTCTGTCATAATTTTGACAAGTTTTTCTTATCTATTTTGTTTATGTCAAGCTCTTTGTGTTAGAGATTATATTTATTCATTATATTGAGTAAAAACGTAACAACCAACCTTTTCTAGCCCAAAATGTCCATATAAGGCTCTGATTTCGGGGTATATCTCCTATCTCCTACATTCTAAAGCGAAACTGCTTGATTAGAAATGTTTGTGGTTATTGTTTGTAATGAAATACTTCGTTTTTATATAAGCAAAAAACATGGGGCTCGTCAGAGTGCAACAGCTGATTCATGACCCAAATTCTCATCGCACGTGTTTTCTAGCCGGCAAGTGCAACAATTGGCCAATTTTAACTCTCATGCATATAGACAAATTCTTTTACCAATCTTAGAAGCGATCTTCATATGTAGATAAATATGAATTACATTTTTTAATTGTTAACAATTTTCCTTTTTCACGGTTATAATAACATTCTTTATTTGTTGTGAAATTCAATGATCTGCAGAAAGTGTGAGGGAGAATATTTTGCCCCTCACACAGACACCTGCGTGAGAGCAGAGAGTTTGTTTCTTTGCTCCAGACTCTCTTCGGTTCCTATAACTCTCTCGCTCTATCTGCCGTATATGTGCCCATGTGTTGGCCGCTCTCTCAGCGAAAGAGATGGCTATATTCGCCGACCGGCAGGGGAAATGTAGCTGACAGCTACAAATACAAGCGACCCCGAACCTCACTCACACAAGCATGTTGATGAGAGTTTGGTTTTTGGCAAAATGCATTGCGTATACGCACTGTTGCAGCTTAAAGAAGTTTAGAAATTTGTTAATTTATTTTTTTAATTTGAATTCAGCTCTTTAGTTACTATTCAATGGAAATTTAGGGAGTTTTCTACCATTTTTAAGCACAAAATTAAATTTGTTTGCCACTTGTCCGATTGAATTCTTACTTCCCCATATAATTAGGCCATTTTTATTGGGCAAATGCACTTTACCACTGTTGCCTTAAATGGCAATCATTATTATTCGCGAACCTTCGCTGCTCTGGTGAAATTCGAGTGGGATTGTATTTGTGCATATTCCAAACTGTTAACTTTTTCACGGCCTACAGCGGTCAAAAATCTATGTAATTGGCAGAAGAACAAATCGCTCCCTCGCAGAGGCAGAGCGGCCTGCTTCTCGCTCTCACCTCTGACCATGTACTTGGGGCGAGTGCGAGCGAGACGACGCTAGCCCCTCTCACTTGTTGCGCAGTCAGCTGTTGTGTGTAGCCGGCGCAGTCGCTCGCTCTCTGGCAGAGCAAGACCCGTTTTGATATTGCCGGGTCTTGAGCGACACTGCCACAGTTCGGTTCAAGTCGTTGCACGTTTTGGTTCGTCTTCAGATCAGCGGATAAATCAAATCTTATAAATCGAATTGTTAGCGCGGAAATCAAAAGCACTCAAAAGGTGAATATTTTTGGAGCTTAAATTGTCAATTAAAATTATTTTATTCCACATCGAATAGATTTTTTTATTTTTCGTCTCATGCCATTTACCCATTATTATTGTTTTGTTTTCTTTTTGCAATTTTCTCATTTTTAGATCCAATTGATTTTGTGTCAGAATTCATGTTTCCGAAAAAAAATACAAAAGTGTGTGTTGTCCGTGTTGCCAACCCCTAACTTGGTACACACACAACCAATAAAAGCGAGCACGATCGTTCCTGTTCGATTTTCGTGTGGTTGTTGTCAGCGGTGCGCTATGCGTCATGCGCTTGTACAAATGGGAATCGCCGGTTAGGTGCCCCCAACTATGAATGTGTGCGTGCGATAGGGAGAGAGAAAAACTAAAAGAATTAACAAATTCAAACGTTTAATTTCCCCGAATCGTATCTTCTTTTTTTTTTTGCAAAAATGAAATGAAAATTTATTTTTGTATTTTGTATTTAGGTGGGGATTTTAATAAATATGAATTTTCATACTTAACAAATAAATCATTTATCATTTTTAATATTTATTTAAAAAAAAATATTTTGTTTTAATTTCCATTTTTATTTCATTTGGAAAAATCGGCTTTTGATCCTCCGATTTTCTTCCTGTTCCTTGCGTTTGTGTTTCGTTTTCTTTTCGTCTGCTTTCATTTCCCTTTCGTTTATTTAATTTCACAACAAATGGTGCGAGCGAGACAACCGGAGAAACACTTCGGGTAGTTTGATAAACAGACACCGGTAGCGCCACTGTTCGGCGTGTAGTGTTGACAGGTCGTGTAAAATAAGCCGGTGGCGACGCCATTGCATAGTACTGCGAGCAAACTTCGAAACGAGTAAAGACGTCAAGTAGCGCTGTTATGTAGAATCAATATGGCGTAGAATGCGTGTAATATACAAGAATGAATTAAGAACTTGTTTTTATTTTATTTATTTATTTAAATAAAATTACATATTAATTGTTTAGAAATTTAATCATTTGAAATTTATTTATTTCAATGGATTTCATAGGAATATTAGCGTTTTAATAGGACTTTAAAATTATACCTCAAACATCTTTCTCCAAAATATAAAATTGGGTACCTAGAATTAAATCTTACACACACTCATCTAGCTAAACCTTTCCTTTTATATTTCCATACTAATAATATTCTTCCTTTGTCACAGAATACCTGCAAGATATAGAAGCAACGTCATCTACGTGCAGCAGCGAAAACGGAAAGGAGATTTTTACTGAGACGGATATTCTTGACTTTGATATAAACATGTTTGCCGAGGAGGATCTTTTCGAGTTTGACGGCAAGAAGATGGATCCCTACAGTCCGACGATGGACGAGATGAACAACGACACTCTAAACGACGACTACCAACTAATCGATGGACTTGACTTGCCCCTGCATGGCGAGGAGGAGACCCTGGACATGACGGCGATGTGCGGCATCGACATCACCCAGAACGAGGACTTCGACCTCACCTCCATCCTCACCAGCTCGCAGGACCCCATGCTGGCCACCTTCTCACAGCCAGCATCCACATCCAGTCACATCAAAATCTTCACCGAGGAGCCCCAGATCTCTGACGTGGCCAGCTACGCCGGCAGCATCTACGGCTGCAGCCAGGAGTCGCTCGGCTTCGGCCTGGAGGAGGACGTTAAGCCCAGCGGCAGCATTGCTAGCACTGGCGGCGACCTCGCAGTGGCCATCCCAGCACCCATCCACCTTCCCATCACCTCATCGCTGAAGCGCTCCGCCCCGGCCCCGCTGGCCGAGATCCAGGCGAAGAAGCGCACCCGGTTCATGGTCCAGATCAACAACCAATTGGCACCAGCTTCCAGCGAGCCGAGCACGCCCGAGATCATCGAGCAGCTATTGAACTTCGATAGGGTAAGTTTCACACACCAAAAAGGACTTGGCGAGCTAGATGCTAATCTGGATCATTTCTGGCACTTACAGCTCGAGGCCACCACCACCACCAGCACCAGCAACACCTCCAATCTCACCTTTACCACCGCCATCATCAGCCAAGCAGACATCGTAGAGGAGCTGCGCAGCGCCGAAGAGGAGACCACCAACGACTTCTCGCCGCCCAACACTCCGCACAGCAATTACTCAGCCAGCTCCAGCAGTGCGGCACCCACCTGCCAGACCGGATTTGGTGGCTTCCTCACCGCCCCAGCCTCACCCGCCTATTCAGTAGCCAGCACCTCCCAGTTCAGCAGCGCGGCGTCCAAGCGAAAGCGCGGTCGTCCTGCCAAGGACCATGCCGACGGACCCGATCCCGAGCTCATGTCCCGCATGAGCGGCGACGAGAGGAAGGCGTACCAGGACAGGATCAAGAACAACGAGGCCAGCCGCATTTCGCGCCGGAAGACGAAGAAGCGCGAGGAGGAGGAGAAGCAGGCGGAGGACGAGCTGGTGGCCGAGAATCAAAGTCTGCGCGCCCAGGCCGACGAGGTGGCGCTCATGGAGCGCAAGTACAAGAAGTACCTGATGGAGCGCCTGCTTAAGAACAGCACCTACGTCAAGCAGGAGCAGCATTGAGATTCTCGTAGCCATTTAGCCAAGATAGACCAACAACTGTCGTTACCTACCGATGTCGCATATTGCGGTGCATAGCCTTAGTCCGAGGATAACCTCGTCGTCGTCATCCATTCGTTTAGTTACATAAGTTGTCGTAGTCGTTGTAGAAGTCGAGAGAGCAGAAATCCAATTTCCATCATGGAAAAAACGTAAAACGTAAACCATAAGAAGCCACATACTAGGCATAGAGAGGAGGCGCCATCGCCCATAGCGCCTAGAGCGCGAGAAGATTTTAATTATAATTGTATTTTTTATTACGTTTGAGAAAACTCTAAAATTTTAACTTGTTTTTGTACCCACACAACATATATGTTTTCGTCCTAAGTGTAATCAGCAAAAAAGCAAAAAAAGCAAAAAAAATCACACAAAAAAATGTAAAGATTACAATTTCTTATACCTTTTTTTTTTTAACCCCCATTGATGAACAAAAAAAGTTACAAAAATGTCAACAAAAACATAAAATATTGTTAAGAACAATTGAATGAAATATTTTACAAATATTATATATAACCGTAATTGTTTCAATAAAGAGCATGTTCAAATAGCATGACAAAAGCAATAAACTTCTTTAATTTTGGGGTTTTAATATATACAAATAGATATATTCCCAAACCTTTATTAACAACCATTTTGGGGCTAAAAGTTTCATGTTTTATTCAATTTTTAACCATATCCATTTACACGCGGGCCAATATAAAAAATATAATCTATGCTCATTAACTAAGGATTGCACCTACTTGAAATTTTGATCAACTGCCAAACGGAATATACTAAATAGGGTAGAACAAGGTGAGGGTTCTCCGGGGGCTAGACTCATACGGAATTTGGATTGGGAAGAACCCTGAAAAATCGTCAACAGTGGCACGACAACTTCGCAATTCGAGATTCAGCCAATTGTGCGGGTGTGACTCACGGCAATTACTGCAACACTTTGGATTTGTCTAGGGGGTCAGGGCAATTTGCTTGATTTTCGTTGCGTGTGTCTAGTGGCAGTAAATTGCTATAGCTGCTGTTGGGTAAACATTTGAAGTATCAGCGCACGTCGTTCTTGGGGGGCAGGCTTCCCTTTTTTACGCCTCCTGCTCCTTGGCTCCGTAATTGTAGTGCAGGAAGCGAATGCCTTGGATCGATTGGGCCGTGGCATTGGTGGCGTGGCAGGCGAAGAGCAGCCAGTTCCTGGGCTGGACCTTGTAGGCGAAACGCATGAAGATGCACGAGTAGAGGGTCAGAGCTGGAAAAAACGAATTTAAATTAGTTAACGATCTTGAGATAAGAAATTAAATCAATTCCAGTTAAACTTTGACTTAGGAAAGCTCAATTAAAAACAATAAATACAACATTAAAGTAGTCATTTAAATGTAGTTTAGAGTCTAAAACATCTTGTGATAATACTCTCGGAGCTAGCCTTATCGGCAGACGCTTCTGGCTTATCAGGCAGCTGGCTGGCAGTGATTTGCCAGGAACATATCACAGCGGCTCTGATTACGACATCTTAAGCGGAAACTTTCGATGCCACGGCGCGTGTCTGAGAAACCGGTTTATAGACAAATTTTAGGTAACTCCCTCACCTAGTGTCATTTTGCCAGAGATGAACTTGGGACTCTTTTGTGTGTCGGCGAGGGCAGCCACCGGAATGCCCCAGTTGGCCACTGGTCCCCAGAAGTGGGTGCTGCGAATATCCAAAACAAAGTCATATATCATGATTGATATAGTCCACACACATTGTACGAACCTCATAAAGTAATCCCTCCACTCCTTGGTGGCCGTGGTGGCCATGGATCTCCGGATAGACATGATGCTTCAACTGCCAATTGAAAAAGCCCAACAGCGAATATTAATCAGAACCCGCACCTGGAGGAATAATTTAGATTAGATTGTCTGACTGCCGTAAATGCAAATAAAAATTAAAAAAAATCCCCTCAAGGTCTTACAGGTTGTTTGTTGTTGTTTTGATGTTGTTGCTGCTTCGCCAGCTGCTAGAACCTTGATCTAAATAACAGCGAATTTGGGCCTATAGGCCAAAGAAGAAAGTTAAGGATCAATTAAGTAAAATTTTAAGGGCAGGAACATGTTGTTTGTTCACCTGTCACTAAATAAATTTTGTATTTTTGAGCTTATATAAAAATTGTTAAACCAAAACTGTAGTGTGCCCGTTGATAGAGTGTGCAGTAAGCCTACACCCCCGCAGTACCCCCGGCTACTGGTCACACTGAATAGCTTATGGAGCTGCCATACTTTTCGAGGAAAGTCGTCGGTCTTCAATTTTCCCCGGGAAAAAGCCGGAAACCCCACTAGAAAGGTGCTGCCACACTAAATTGTATTTGAATCCAGATATCGTAACGGTAAATTCTTACAGAGTTGCAAACCAGTTACAAATATCTTCGCATATTTCTTGAGAGTTTTTCAACGCCTAAAAGTATGTTATAACAGTGGTGGTAAAAATAATTGTTTTCCGTTTTAAGTTTCCTTTTAATAAGGTTAATTTAGTGATGTACATATTTGTAATCCTAATTGGTTCCCGGGGCTTAAATATAATGCAGAAATAAATAGGAAATTGGTTGTTCTATCAGCTGTATCTTTCGCTGTTCAGTCAGCATAGTTTATGTAGTTGGAAATTATAAATTAATGTAACAAGTTTTTTAATTTTTTAACAAACTTATATTTATAACCCAAAACAATCGATAGGAAAAATGTTCCCTGTAAGCAAAATGCATCCAACAAAAAGCATAGCTCGAAGCTAAAAGTTTATTATTGCCAAAATCATGTATTTAAAAGAACTCCTGAATTCGACTTTTGCGCCCTTTATTCTTCTATCGTCTTACTACTCGAGCTTTTTTGGCTACCATCACAATTTTTGCTTATTAAAGCTTAGCTAAGCTTTTGTACGACCCGAAGAGTTGGCAACACTGGTGCAGCAGCATCCGAGGACCAAAACTGGCTTTAGTGTGAATTTGCGACTCGAGAGCGACGGCGGCTCAAAGGAAACTTGGCTCGGTAAATGGTGGAAAAGCACCAACCACAACGACAGCGACAACAACAACAACAACTACAACAGCATCTAACAGAACAACAAAAAGTAGCGGAATAGGCAAATGGAAATGGTCGCGCAGTCGTTGGCTCTGCCAGCTTGTAATCCCCGTGTCTGTGTGCGTGTGTGTGTGCGTGCGGGTGTGTGCGTGCGAGTGTTTATGTGTGGTCAGTGTGCCATTTTGCAAGCATTTCCATGTGCGGTCCACCAAATAGCAAAAGAAAAGCGAATTGTGACAAGAAGCCAACTCACAAAATGATGAAAAACCACAAAAAAAAAAAAGAATAATTTTTTAATATAAAAAAAAACATTTTTTCTAATGACAACGCGTCATCAAATTTCATACCCGCCCTTCCCTTGTAAAAACCCCCGCCTTGAGAAAGAAACCCCAGAAAAATCAATCCCCCACAGAACGTGGGAGTTACGCTTTATTCTTTTAAAAAATTATAGCCCCTCTAATTTGTTGCTAGTTAGCGTGAAATTATCGTACATTTTCCCAGCAAGTCTGCCAAAAGGTTTTCGCACGCGAGAAAAAAAGGAAAAGTTTAAGAGAAAAGCAAATGAGCCGCTCCCAAAAAATCCGAATTTATCAACAACAACAAGAGCAAAGGCAAGAAGAAGCAGACGAAGATGAAGCAGCAGCAGCAGCAGGACGAAAAGAAAGAGCAACCACAACAACAGACAAAGAAACGCGAAAGTAATAAGGCGAAACCTAAAAAATTATGAATTTGTTAAGATAGTATTTATAAATCATCATAAAGATTTATGAAAGGAAAATTAAGATTTAACATCACATTTAAAAAAGAAAAAGTAATGATGCCGAGCAAAACGAAAGATATAGGACGAATATGAACAGGATACTGGATGTTAAACAAAGAAAGGGAATAGTAAATTAAAAACGATACAAATTAAGTGAAATTAAATATTTTTAAATTAAAAGAGGAAATAACGGAAGCATAATGAAGAAGTTTTATCATTTTTAAACTTTAAAAGAAATAAATATAAATTGGTAGTTCTTATTAAAGAAAACTAGGTTATGCAGGAGAATATAAGTAGAAATGTTAATTGAATTTCAAAATAGCAAGGAAGTAGTATTAAAGTTCAACGCTAAAAATTCAGAATAACAACGAAATTGATTGAAATTAAACGTAATCATTATAGAGTAAAGTGCTAAAAGTGTACGGTAAAGGATAATAAATATTCATGCTCAAGATTTAGTAAATGTATGCGACAAAATAATCCTTTACATAAGGCTGATTTGCACCTTAGTCAAATTAATAAGCTCATTCATTTACCCATGTAAAATTATTTCTCTAGAATTGGTTAAATCACAGAATCTGGCTTTTCAGTTACAAAGTTATAGAATTCTTTCTACTCTTTGCTCCCAGGCAAGGTAACAATAGGACGACCTACTTGCTCCCCCGCTGAAGGTCTTGGCTTGCTTTCTTTTCTCAGGCGATATATGTCTAATTACTTGCTCCTGGTGGTGTCGTCGTCGTCGTTGTCGCATTGGCGAAAATGTCCCCAAAACGCCTCAATTGAATAAGTGCCAAATAGAGGCAAATAGAGCTGGACGGCGGGGCCCACTTAAGCGCACTAATCCAGTGCGACTAGTTAAAGTGTCCGAACCGAGAACCAAATCTAAATCTGTTCACTTGTTTGCCGTTGATTCAATCAAGCGCAGGCCAACACAACACAGCTCAACACAAGCACAGGCTCTCGAGAACGAAAACAAACACTCGCACAATGCAGAGCAGCGTCTCAATGCAAATTGAGTTTATTGTTCGGTCAATTGAGGAAAATTTGCTTAGGTGCCTCTAGAACGTCGAAAGACGTTTTATGGCCCGTAAGCAGATGAGGTGACTGGTGATTTGCGTTTAGTTGCTGCTAGACAGTCGGCCGTGCGAGGAGTACCGAAATCGTAAACGGAATCAGAATCGGAATCGGGATCGGAATCGGGATAAGAGTGTGTGATAAATGCGCCAAAAAACAATCAAGAAAAATATAATTTTGATTTCCCCAGGAAAGTGTCTCGAGTGTGAAATGCCAAGCTGAGAAAGCCAGAAACCAAAGCCCCAGTGCATGGATATACAAATAGAAATAAATAAAATACCAAACAAACGAAAGTGTTCAGCAACAAAGACTCCTCACAGGATCTCACAGGATACCTAAGCGCCTAAGCGAGGATTTCCCCAGGAGCCACCGACTGCAGCCGGCACACAGATGCAGCCCTAAGTAAGTAAGACTAAGTACGCCTGCAATTAGCATTTACATAGCCACTAAGTCGACAGTCGAGTGCTTTTTAGTCAGGCTTTTCCGACCAAAAGGGCGTGTGTTGTATCTCCGTCTCTCAGCATCTCTTTTGTGGGTGTGCGGCGGCACAAGGGTGTGCGGTGTGTGCCAGTCTCTGTGTGTGTGTGTGTGGGTCTGTGGCGCTTGCTCTCCTGCGTCTGTTGTTGTTGCTGCTGCTGCTGCGGCTGCTGCCCTCGCTCTTGGCGTTTTTCATTGATGTTGATGGCCTGGTACATCATCAACTTGCTGCTCGGCTGCGCCTCTTTACTTTGTGTGTAATAAAATTGATGATAAAATAAAAATGGATAATGGGCGATTTTCGGTCTTCGTATCCGTCTTCTCCGAGAGTTTTGAGCCGAGAGTCAGGACGCGACGCTCGAGCCTCGAGACTCTGAGACTCCGAGACTCGAGAGTCAAGAGTCTGTTGTTTACCGTCTCTCACTTTTGTGGTAATTCCCCAACACACACACATTCACGCTTTCTCTTTGTCTCTTTTCTCCACTCTCCATCTCTCACCACCCCCCAAACCGCACGCTTTTTCTCTTCGCAAGAGAGTGCACTCTTTGTGCGAGTCTGCTGGGGTGCTGCCCGGGGGGTGGCTCTGGCATGGGCGGCGGGGTGCATCCTGTGGCTGATAACAATGCTGCACAGTTGTTAATGGCTCTGAAAGCTCGCCTCCAAATTGCAACACTTTAATCGCGATAATGCGGGCCACCGATAAAAAAATAAATAGCAAGCACACGCCCCGCACATGAACTCTAAAGTACACTTCAACTTTGGTATAGGGAACTTTCTTAACAATTAGATACTAATACAATTGAAACTTTGGTTTATTATATTAAAAAAATGCTATTAAAACTTTTGATGCGATGATGGGATGGAAATATAATTAAATTTTTAATATGAATAGTTTCAGTTTTCAATTGAAAGCTACCTTTATATTAAAAAAAGTAATAAAAACATAATTTCCTAGTTGTTAACCATTTAAAATGAGTGATTAAATTGAATAGAGCTTTGAGCACGCATTTTATAATTTTTTATGGCGAGTTCTAGAGAATATTTCTATCGCCAACTCCCAAAACAGTTTTTAGTTTAAGTAAAGGTTAAGTTTCTGTATTATTCAGAATTATAATTGCTTATTATTATTGTCAAAGTGGTAAACGATAATAATAGTAAATGCTTCCTTTATGTTTAAGAGTACTAAAAAGTCGAGTTAGTTTTAATGGTATTTGCCATTTTATATTTTTTTTCACAGTTTTTAGAAGTAATTTAACGTTTATTTATTTGTTATTATTACATTTTAAAATCTAGTGCTGCAATATTAAAGTTTATCTCCATTTAATACGTAAGTTATTGTCTTAATTTGTTTTACACTATTGTAAAAGTTTCTATATATAGTAACAGCATACAATATACACTGTGTAAATTAACACAGTAATAAATCACAAAGCACACATAAGTGCGCAAAAAAAAAAAAAAAAAAAAAATTAATTTGTTTATTGAATATTCCTTGGAATGTGATAAGTATTTGGTAATATGTTAATACGCTTACGTCTTCAGGTATTTTCCTTTTTTATTAACCCAAACTAAAAGCCCAATGTAATTTACAACATTAAGAGAACCTAATTAGAACTTTTTCCCTTAATTTCGTATTAAGAAATACATTTCCTAATAACACTAAAATGGATATCGTAGTAACCAAATTCAACTAGAGATAACAAAAAATGTAGTAGCTATTTAATAATGGAGATGGGCTCAGATAAATACGTGGAATTAGAGCGAGCTCAAGGGCGGGATGTGGAGGTGGGCCCGCCCCCGAGGAAGCTATTCGTAGGACATTAAGGGAGCACACGTTTCGTCTTGGCCCGAGTCTGAGCCTGAGCCGGAGCCTCAGTCAGGCATAATTTGGTCGTCGTATCGTATTTAGCCGGGTTAATTACCGAACATTGTGTTGATGGCTTAAGCGTTTCATGGGGCGCCATAATGTGGCCGGCGTGTCCTGGAGGCGCTTTTTAAAACGCTGCCAATTGTTGTCCTTGCCGTTGGTAATTGCAGATTGCCCGCAATGGTTTCTTGGCCGCATTGAGACTTCCTGGTCGACGCCGTGGAAATGACTGCGATAAGGTTAAATATTTAATAGGTTTCTGCGACTCCTGCAACTCTTGCTCTCTCTCTAGCCTCTTGGCAGCCTCTCAGATAATTTCTCCAGCGACAACTGTCTGTCTGTCTGTCAGTCAGTCAGTCAGTCCTGTGAGTCCCTTTCTCCAACTCTCTGTCTCTGTCACTTTGGAAAAGTTTTTGCAGCTGCCTCGCCTCGCCTTTTGTTTTTGTGTGTTTCCTATTTTTTCCTCGTTGGCTTAGCTCCCTTTGGCCGCTTTTCCTCTTGACTATTGGTGATGGCAGCATTTTAGAAATAAATTAAAATTTCATTTAAGTGCCTCTCAGCTGAAAACTTTCTTAATTACAAATGTTTTGTTGTCTGTCGCTGTGTGTCACTCTCGAGTCCGCATCGCCCTTCCTCCGAAGGAGAGGCGCCCAATCGATGGGCGTTAAAGGTCCGTTTGCATGGACAGTTCAAGGTTAATCCTGGGGCCCATTACGCTTTTTCGATCGGTTAAATGTGTCAAGGTGCCCGAAGGAGAGAGATATGCAGCAGCATTTCGGTTCAGGCGAAACCGCACTTGAGATAAATTGCCTGCAAATGGCCACAGACCCCAGACCCCAGAATATGCCAGGGATGTGTGTACAAAGGACCACGCTGACATCTCTTAGTCATGAGCAGGTGGGTGCCCGTGCCCCCGGAACTCTGGCAGCAGCATGCAAAAATAATCATGCAGCAGAAGCAGCAGCATCGGGTCCCCGCAGCAACAAGCCCTGCACTCAACCCACACAGTCCCACCAGGGAAATGCTGGGGATGGATGTAACTGTGGATGTGGATGTGGACAAAAAATAGACAAAAAATAGAAAGGACTTGGAGCGCTCTTCGCATGCACTTAGATGAAAACGACAGCACCAGCAGCGTCCACAACAAAGAGCAGCAAAAACAACGGGCAGCGGGCAACGAGCAACTCGAGTAATGACAGCAACAACATCAGGCAGCAGCCACCGCAGCAACAATGGGGCCAAGCGCTGGCCACGCCCCTCACATGCTGGCTTGTCTGGCTGCCAGTGGCGATTCAGGGATTCATTCATCCATTCATGCGCTCTGGCCGACGACGACGACGACGAGGACGAGACCGACGACGACCATGTCGCCGGATGTGTGGCTGTGGGTGGCCGTACACAGAGGGAAATGCGACGAAATAAATTCAAGCCGAGTCTGGTTTTGGGGCTAGGAGGTTCCTTCCTGTTTTGCTAGAAAATCTCATTAAGTAATCGTAAAGTTGTTAGACGACTTATGTCCCAAATCCGTTATCCATCATTCTTGAGAGACGTGATAAGAATTTGAAACTAACTCATTAATATCAAGCCATATCAATAATTGAGAACAACAGAAGTGTTGGCTATTTCTGTTTAATGGGAAATAGTTTAATAGTTAGAGCTCTGAGCTATGACTTTTATTTTAAGCTGGAATATTTTTGATAAGGTTCGTTATTATTCTAATGAAAGAAGATTTTTTAGTATCATTAAACTTAAATGTTATCAAGTTGCCTTTTAATTCAAAGAACGAAGTTATGTAGGATCTAAATTCTTCTTAGGAGTGTAGCCTCATGTTTGGATAGTCTTAACTGTGCGTTAGTTAGTTTTTCTCTGCGTGTAAGACTTGCATCTTTGCCACATCGTTTTTGCCACTGATGATGTTGTTGGTCCTTCTGCTGACTGTGCTGCTGGTGCTGCCGCTGCTGCTGCTGTTGTTGTTGGGGGAACACACTTAAGTGGTCGTTTAGAGTGTGCCACGCTGTTGTTGCTTGTTTATGAATAAAAAATAGTTTATTTGCAAAACGTTTAGCCCAGGGGCGCTGGAGCGGTGGCGGCCAGGGGGAACCAGAACGGGAGCGGGAACGGGCGGTCAATTAGAGAGTTTCATCGAGTTAAGCTTCCGTTGGGCGCTAATGGACTGGAATCCGCTTCTTGCCAAGTGCTGGCAGGGAGCTGTTTCATAATTGAAAAAGTTTTCAATAAGGCATATATAATGTGAGCCATCTAAGCCACAACGTGACATCCTTGCGGGGGCTGTTGTGTGTGTGTGTGTGTGTGTCTGGGTCTTTGTGGCAATTTCAATTGGCAACCTCGGGCTGCAGTAAGCGCACCCGTGAGTGCCATAAGCATGCGTCCAAAGATAATTGTTACGTCATTAAGCGACTGCCAGTAAAAGGCCCAGAACAACACACACACAGCACACACGGCACGGCAAACAAAATAAATAAATAAGAGACAATCACACACGGGCACACACACACACCACACACACCTAAGCAAGCACGCACGCTCACACGCACACACGCAGTGTATGGGTAAGCAGAAATTATCGTTGCCTACTTTTGTGCGCAGTTCACAATTAAATACATTGGCAGCGACATATGCGGCAAAGCGTAAACAACAAGCCTGGCCAAAAACAAAAACGACGTTTTTCTCGGCTAACTCCCCTTGCTCTCCCCCTACTCCACCCCCAGGAAAAAGGGCGGCTCAGCAGAGAGGAAAGTTAGCTTTCTCTGCGTGTCTATCCACGCGACTCTTATTCGTTGGTGTAAGCCGCCCAGCGCAGGCGCTTTCTCTCACTCTCTCTCTCTCGGAATCTCTTAGGCTCTCTTTTGCCGCACACACACTGGCACAATGGTGGGCAATGTCAATGTAACTTTTATCCAGCTGCCGCTTCACTGGTTTCCTTTGCTGCAGCGCCGCCGCTCCGCTGGCTGATGGTGTGCGTGTGTGTCTGTTTATGCTCTGATTTGAATGCCACTGATAAGGTGGCATTACGCGTAACTGCTTGACGAGGGGGGAGTTAGCGGTATCTGTACCCAGGAGGAGGAGTTGGGGAAACTGGGGGAGTTGCTTTTTGCATTATAATTCGATCTGCCTTAGTCACAGGGCGGCAGCTTGAGTGTGTGCCTGGTAATCACTGTGCAAAAAAGTATCGTTTTTTGAGAACTCAAAAATCCACGAATTTAGTTTTATAAAAAATATAAGCCCCCTATATCTGCAGAGAAATAAAAAATAGGTTATAAATCATAATTTAGAATCTAGAATTGTTCGGGATAAGTCAAATCCCTTATCAGTTTTTCAAAGCTCTTCCCTAAGTTTTAGACATTCCTCTGACATCATTTATTACTTTGTTTTATATGGTAAAAACTAAATAACTATCTCTACAGGGCTTTTTTGCTATCAATTCTCAATTTTTCAGAGAGAAAATTAACCACCTTTATTAATTTCTTTACTATTAATAGACAATTTATTCACATATCGAGGCTAATGAAGAATGATTTATAAAATATGATTGATGAGTGGTTGCATACGGATAGACATTCCCTTATTGCTTCAATTTACTTCCCATCCTTCTGTAATTTATATAAATTAATGAACCCTTCATTACTAAAAAATGAATACCATTACTTTTCTTACGGTGCGTAAATAGTTGCGGATTGTGTGGCTTTGAGCGCGCAAGTTTACAATTGACTTTTAACGATACGACTCGCAGCGGCACACACGAAAGACAAACTTGTGTGTGCGCGAATTTATGTGTTATCATTTATTGTGTCTTTTGTGTGAAAACGTGCGCCTGGCGCAGATAGACAGGGCAATGGATGGATAGACAGACGCAGATATAGTCCTGCCACGCCCCGAAAGAAGGCCGCAACGCCCCCGCCAGCGCCATTTTGTGATAATATGCTGCTGCGCCTTTTGTTTTCACAGCAATAAAAATTGGTTGTAATTTAGTTGCCTCCCTTTTGCCAGCGTGTGTATCTTCTGGATCCGAATCTGTATTTGTAGCTGTATTTGTATCTGTATCTGTTCGTGTGTGTGCCTTGTTGTGATTGATACGGAGCCTGTGGGAGCGCTTTGTTTGCCTTGCCTTGCCCTTTGCCTTCCCTTTTGCAGGAGCCTACGCTCTTGCTAGGCTTCCAATTAACTTTCGTTGATGCGTGTTTCATTTTAATGCCATTTGCGGCTCCACTATTTGTATGGCATACTTTGCGGCCGGTCGCAATTTACATAGTCATAGGCCAATTATGGCCATCTATGCACACACACAGCCAGCCAGCCCACTCACTACGTGAGTCGCATAATTGGTTCGTTTCGAGGCAAACTGTGAGCTAATGTTTTATGGATCACTATCAGTGCACTGGGCGGACTGTGCCGGAATGCAGCCGGGAAGTCACATGAAAAAAATTGCAAATACATTATTGATGATGTAAGCAACAGCATAACATATATGCCAGGCCATAAATAAATTCACAGAAACTAATTCAAAAACAGGAAAATAAACTAGAATTTATGTGGAGAAAATTGAAGAAGCCAAGAGTTCATTTTAATGGCATATTTTACTGCAGCTTGTTAATGGCATACAATTAAATTGCACATAATAAATATTAAATAATAGATAATGGGTCCATCATGCGTATGAGTAATATTTTAACATATTAAACATGACAAAAAAGGCAGTAAAATATAAGATAATTACATTTTTAACGGATTTTCATTAGATAATCTTACTTTAAGCGCTAACAAAATTTAAATACATATTCAATCTAATTTCAAACTAGTGTTAGTTGAAAAAAAACATTTGTTAAATTTGAAACTGTTCTGAATTGTTCGGGCTTTCAAATCTCTGAAATATATATCTAGATTTAATTAAAAAAACAATTATTATATAATTAATCGATGCTCTGTATTAAGTGATTTAAATCATAATTATTCCATAGCTTTTGTATAACTTATATATCATGTATACCACGATTTAATGATTCCCACTCCTGGGGAATTCTACGCTCTCATTTCAAGAATGCAGCTGCCACTTTTGGCTTGTTTCGCCCTCCCCTCTCATCATCTGAAGCATGATTTGTTACCACTGCAAATTGCACTTACTTACACAAAAAAATATGCGTACTAACCTCATTTCCATTTGTATGGCTTTCATTGCAGCGCTGAGGAAGGATCTCGTCTTCGTCGCCCAGCTGAAGCAATTAACTGAAAATGTAGCAGGGGAAAGAACATGGCCCAACTGGAACAGCAAATGCCATGCGATGCAACTAGCATAAACGTGAGTACAGAGCCCCCAAGGAAGTGCAAAATGCGAAAATTTAAATGAAAATGAAAAGGAAAACGGAACGGAACGGGTCTGGTGTCGCGGCTAATTGCTCGGGTCTACCAGTCTACATCTTGGCTTCTGTGCAGGGCCGGGGCCGGGGCCGGGGCATTTCATTTGCTTTCAATTTGGCTGCCGTCTAATTGCTCGGCACTAATTTGGCGTCTCACATTTCATTCGCCGCCGCCGTTTCCCGGCCATTATTAAAGTTTCTCCTTGGCAGCGGCCTCATTGTGTCCTCAGCCTCCTCAGCCTCCTCGTCCTTCTTCCTTAATCAACTGATATGAAATGCAGCTCAGGCTTGCCAAATAGCCGGAGGATGGATTCGGATTTGGACTCGGATTTGGTGGGCTGGCAGGGCCCTGGGCCCCGAAACTTATTGAATCGGCAGCAAATAGATTCTTGGCACAAAAGAAAATGCCATGTTTGCCTGGCCCAAAAATGGTAATTTGATGGCGCTTTGCAAGTGCATCGATCGAAGTGCCAAAAACGAGATTGATTTACGGGCACTGCTCCACACCAAGTAGAAGTGATTGTGTAACGAGTGTTTCAACAGCTCCTAATAATCGTCTGAGGGCGTGTCAATAGTTTGCTAGTTTGCACTCAATCAGTTTGCAAAGAGGAGCATGCACTGCTTCAATATAGATTTTTAGGATTAACAACGATAAGAAGAGGAAATGGAAAAGAGTATATCAAGTATTTCTAGGGCATTGAACTATATTATGAAATATTTTAGCCGAAACCTATTAAAGCCTTTAGAGATATAGCTCATAAAAAGAAGGATTGACCTTCACATCTTATTATCTCATTTTATGCACCATTTAAAGCTGTTTTAAGTTTACTATGTTCCAAGTAACAACCTGGATCCTGTCATCTCCCAGCGCCTTAAATTGCTAAGCTGAAATTTGATTTGATTTTTAATATCGTCTTGCCGGGTCCATACAATCCCTACACATACTACTTAAGACTGTGAGTGTGTGTGTGTGTGCCTTGGCTAAATCAGTTTTACAACTTTTATGCGAATCCTTCACCTGCTTTATTGTTGTCGTTGTCGTCGCCGTTGCCTCCGAGGAGTATAAAAAGCCGTGTAACATTACCGGGGACAACGGCAAAATGGCAATGACAGCAACGACAGCAGCAGCAGTAGGAGCGGCAGCAGCGCCAACAACGTCAATAGTTAAACTCAAGCGGGCTCCGAAGTACAAGATTGTTAGCATAGCGCAGGACACAGCAGGAGCCAGGACAACGCTGAGCGGCGGCACAAAGGCAAACACAAATGCACAACATTCTTTAGTAGGTACACTGTGGGGAAAGTGGTCTGAGATGGAATTAGAAGACAAATTGTAGGCTTTATTTTATTATAATTATTGTTTTCAAGAAAATAATTCAATAATTTATTATAAAAAGAAATCTGTGGATTTAATAGGGTAAAGGATATATTTTAACATAATTTTCGATGCACTAAGTTTGTTAAATTTTATAATATAATATTATTTAGCTTAATTTGAGGCTAGAAATTCTTCAAGTGTTCTTCAAAGATCCCTAATAGTGTTATTTTTTTCCAGTCCTGATAGGTTTTGTCTTTGTGCTTCTCAGTTGTCTGTATTCTTGTTTATTTTCCTTCCTGATTGTTTTTTGTTTTTTCTCAATGTAGATTCTGGGAAATGGGAACGAGTGGCGTTGCCCGCTGGGCATCGTGTTAGCCCGAGGAATGAGGATGGCAAATGCGGTGGCCTCGACTCCTGTGGCTCCTTTCAGAACCTTTTAGGTGGCTATGGCGGTGAATGCCGCTCCAGCTCCTGCTCCTGCCGCTGCGGCTGCATCTGAAATGCGGGGAAATGATGCATTTAATCGGATCCTAGGGGGAGGTGGAGTGCTAAGCAGGCGGCACCTGGGCGGGGTCACAGCCATCAGACGGCGGAAGTTGACACGAAAGCAAAGGTCCTCTTAGTCCTGGCAGGCGTTGGCTTGTTCTGGGCGGTAACGAGTCCGTGGTCGTGGGCGTTTGGGTGTCACCTGCTTTGCATGTGACACACACGCCCCAACGTGCCATGGATACCTGAGTGTGTGGCTGCCATGCAGGTCGGTGCACTGCGAGAAAAACTAGAGGGATGGAGCAAGAAGTGTAGTTTATAAAAATATAGGAAATTCTTCAAATAAAATTAAAAATAAATTTATAAAAGTAGTTATTCGTAGCTCTTTCTATAAGTTTTTAATAAACTTTCTAGATTTTTATTTTTAGTAATTAATTTCAGTGTTTCCTGTGCACAAAACATAGTTCGAACTATGCAAGGTAGCTCTCTCAGTTTTTTTTTTGCAAGTGTGGCGGGATTTCCTTTCATATCGCATGGCACGTAAATTCGTAATAAATTTGAAATTATGTGCACATTTCGTGCCGCAGGCTGAAGGCCAAGCAATTTGCAACTTGCACTTTGATAATTTATGTTGCAGGCTCCCCGGCAACGGTGGCCATAAGCATATATCACATCTGCCATCCGGCCAGCGAGCGAGCTCCCTTGCCACAGGTCCCCAGGTCCCCTTGTTATTCCTTCGCCCATCATCTGGCGAGGATCCCGCGTCCCAGGATGGCGTTGTCAACCCGGCTTGCAGAGGAAAATGAATTTTTTCAATTTCCACGAACGCGCGCGCGGCACAAAGGACATGGATTGATTATGCCGACTGTCAAGGACACTCACTCACGCTCACTCCTCTTACGGGGCTTCAGTTTCGTTTTCAATTGGACACATCCTGTCACACGCTCTGTCAGCTGGCCAAGGACGTAGAGAGAGGGAGTGAGTGAGGAGGTGGAATCATCGGCAGCTTTTTGTTCAATCGCCCGCACAAATTGATGGTCAGTGCGAGTGACGCCGTCTAATAACACTCATTACGGCTCCATTCATCATCCCGCTGCGCGCTGCATCTGCCACATGCCACTTCGCACTTGCCACTTGCCACTATCCAGGCGCCCCGCCTGCCACTGACAGCTGCAATCGATATGCATTTCGCTTTTGATTCGAGCATTGATTTACGGATTGTCATCGCCACGGGGGCTTCGGTTTTGTTTTTGTTTCATTGTAGTGTTTGCCGGTGGCTTAATAGGTAAATTTGGCCTATAATCCTGGCCTCATCAGAGGTCAACTTAATTGGGCTTTCCCTGGCTTAACACTAGGAAAGGGGGGTCTTATAATTAGTAGTTTATGTAATGATTTAATTCGCAATTAAAGCCTATAGTTCCTCATTTCAGTTTGAGCAATAAAATTTACTATTAAACGAGATGGGAATCCTTATTTTCAAGCATTGGCAAGTTAAATATAATATTTTTAAGCCCTTTGCCATCATTAGTTCCTCAAAATGTAATTTTCCCAGTGGAGCTACGAAATGGAAGCCACATGCCAATCAATTTATTCACCAGTTTTCGACTTCACCAACAAATTCGCTTGGCAGCTCCGAATTGTGCAGTCAAAGAGCGCCAAAAGTTGCACTCAAATTAAATGCGATTTGTTAAATGTTTGGGGAAATGCTCGCTGCAGAAAGTTGATTCAATTTGCTGACTTGGCATTGCTTTCATTAGTCCCCCGTCCCGGCTGCGGGTAATTGCATTGCACTGGCGGATCGGATCGACTGGCCACTGCAGCATATGCATATTTTATGTGCAGTCAACCCTATCATGATTATTCCACGAGCACGAATCGCCGAGTTGCTCCTGTCGTGTCCTTTCCTTGCCCTCGCTTCAGTGCCCTTCCACGGCCACTTCCGGCCGCTGTTCCATTGATTTTCGCAATGCCATGGATTTGCGTTTCGTTTGGTTTGGTTTTTGTTTTGCCCTTTTTTTTTTGGCAATTCGTACCCAGTATTTTAAGGAGCTTAAGGGTATATGGATTTATTATTACAATTTAGTTTAAATATGGTTATAGGTAATATTTTATTTAGAGTATGGTAAGTGTTTCATTTTCTTTTAACTGGAGAGTAAGCACAAAATATAAATATAATAATCAAGCTTGGGCTTATTAGCTGTGATTATCACTTGAGTTCTTTAAAATTCACTATCCAAAAATGTATGTAAATCATGAATTGAGTGCCGGGTATGTGTCGACCTTAGCCATAGCCTTTTGACTTGTTTTGCCATGCTGTTTGTTTGCCCGGCAACAACAGTAGCAATCGTAAACAATTTGATTTTGAGGCACGCGGGACAGGAGGATTGGAGGACTGGAGGACCGGCGGACCAGGGCGGAGGGACTGGCAGTGCAGGAATTCTAATCGGATTTCGTTGCAGCTGCGGCCGGAGCTGCCAGCGAAACAAAAGCTTTTGCCAGGAAATTGATATCGAAAGCAATTTGGCACCGCTGCCCTCTGCGGATGAGAGATACGGGGCATTGGGATGGCTGCGAGGGTGGATTGTGGATTATGGACTCTTGGCACTGGGCTGGCTTTTCGGGAGGTCGGGGGTGTAATTCAATTTTTGCCACTGTTAGTGCGGCCCACGCTGCGTATGCGCAACGCAAGTGCAGGCACAGCATAATCTCTGGCACTTTAGTTTGATCGCCCGGCATTTGTAAGGCCTTCGACGCCAGCTGAATCCTGCTGGTGCTACTGGTCCTGCTGCTCCTAGTCCTGCTGCTCCTTGCAGCCTGGCGTTGCCGCCCCGACGTTGATGAATATTGCTACAGCGATAAATTCAATTACAAGAGCCGAGTGGGGCCAAGTCGAGCGCTATAACTCAACTGACAGCGGCAGAGGAATCCTGGCCGCCTCCGCCACTTTATCCACTTGACTTGGCTCTTAAAGTGCCGCAAAAACAAAAAACCAGAAAAAAGGGGAAACGCGCAAGGAAAACAGTTAAAAGTAAACAGAAAAAGGAGCCAGAACAACATAAAATAAATGTAATAAATTTTAAACATAGAGATGATAAATTGCTCTGGGACTCGACTCAAGGCGCTGCCAATGCGCGATTCTCGGTCTCCGCCTCGGTCTCGGTGTCGGTGTCGGTTCTCGGTCTGCGTTCTCCGTTCTCGGTTCTCGGTTCTCCCCTACATTTTTACAATTTGTTTGCGGCTTCGCGCGTCCTGTTCCCGTCCGCCCCATCCTGCGTCCTTCGCCCTCGATTTTGGCACGTGTGTTTGGCATTTTTATCTATTTGGCAGCTGCTTTGGCTTGTCGTTGTTTAATTTAGTTTGCTTCGAAATTGATTTGCTGCAAAGTTTGCCGCTTCCCCTTTTTACTCGCTGCAGACTTTACAATCTTTTTGACACGCCCACGCCTTTGCCGTTCTGCGAAAGTTTTCAACTTTGAGCCGAAGTCGCATTAATGCTGCAGTTGCAAATGTTTTTTGCTGGCAACTTTTACTTAAGCGCTGCCAGCTGTCGGTGGCTGGTAGATCCTTTTCACAACGCACAACTAGGCTAAAGTTAAACCTAAGTCCTGCCAACCGTCTGTCACCTTGTACAGTTCTCAACCGCTTTTCTCTTTGCAGAAACTCAGAAAATTCCGTGATTAGGACGTGTTGTACCCTAACGCTCTAAATGCAGACGATATGGTGAGTGGGCACAATAAGTTTATCCTGCCAATTTGGCATTTTATTTAAGATACATCTTTTGGGAAACACTTCCATCAAGTTTCAAGTTAATAAGGTCATTAAAATCAAGGGAATAGATAGAACATGTAAGGTTTTGATAAGAAGTGTAGTATTTTCCCCCTAAGAACCCTTCCAAAACAAACCACTGGCCAGATTAAAGGTTGGTAAATTATATTAAACAACTTAAACCTCTTTATCTCAAGCTGGGATCCTAAGCTTATTAAAATCCAAGTGGTTTTCTTAAGGAAATATTATTTTTAGCACCTCACCAGGGGCAACCCCTCAAGCAGTCCGAATGCACATCCTATGATTGGCCTAAAGTGCGGTTCAACAAGCTGATCTTTCGACTGATTAATTTTAAATAGAGGTTCTTGTCTATACACAACACTTACACCTAAGACACACACCCATACTGACAGCCAGCCAGCCACACACCGACAGATGTTATTATAAATCATGCATTACGCATACGCCGCATATGCCCAGAACTATTAACAAGCGCATTGCATATTCATGAACGTGTTTTGATGTGCCTGGAGTGCAGGTTGTTGCACAAGCAGCACACAAGCGGATAACAGAAATAGAGGGCGACGAGCCAAGTTTTCTAATTAAAAACTACAAATAATTGTGACTCGTAATGAGCGCGCACACACACAGCGGCACAGAGGCAAAGCGCAAGTGCTGCAAGCTGCACCCGCGAAAGCCAAATTTAAATTGCAATTTGTCAGTGCGGTTGTGACATATTCCATACATGCAACATGTGCGTACAAGGCTCTGTGTCCTGGCTAATTTCCATTCCAGCTGCTGCTGCTGCTGCTTCTGCTTTGCCATGATGATGAGGGCGATGATGAAGTTCTTTTGCAACTAAAGGGAAAAAGGCATGCTTGCATTTCATTTTTCACAAAAACGTGTGACAGCCTTTGTTGATGTTGGTCGCATGCAAACAACTTTTAAACTTTAATTCCGACAGAATGTTAATCAACCAAGTGAATGCATATTGCGGCTCCCCTTCACCCACACTGGGAATCAGCAATGTAAATTCCCGAGGGCGGAATGCATAAATGCATCTGTATCCGTGTCTGGAGCCGGAGCGGAGTATAACCGCGACTACAGATACAGAAACGGCTAAATTTATGCCACCGACTAGCGGCGTTGAAGTGCAGACTTCTGCGGTTCTGGTTTCCACTGCTTCTGCTTCTGCTGATGCTGCTGCTGCTGATGATGATGATGCGGACGCTTTTGTGGATGGCAACTTTTTGCGCTCCATCGAGCGCCATTTGTTTCAGCCAGCAGCCACCCTTTGGCCGGGCACTCAGAGCCCTAGCTACTCAAAGGGCTTAATAACTATTTTGGAGTGTTTGCAACGCTCCAGATTGCAGAGTGGAGAAGACATTAAGTTGCAGCTGAGGCAAGCTCTGTATAACAAAGAAAAACAAAGGGAAAAGCGAAATTAGGTAACGTTCAACCGAGTTATATCACTTTAAATTGGAATATATAGCAGGAAAATGTTATTTTCAGCAAAGGGAATTTTTAATTGTTACCAAAATAAGTCATAGACTTCTCAAATTCACTTTAATAGTGCCATAGAAATCTATAAACATTAGTTAACAATTGTCTTCGTGTAAATATTCAAATTATATAAGGATATCTTTCGAATATCTGTCGAATATCCCCAAGAACTGCTTGATAGAGCATCAAGGCACCTTTAGGATCTGTATCGCTGCGGCTGCCCTGCTGCGTTTTCTC
Source organism: Drosophila tani (assembly GCA_008042535.1). Lineage (NCBI taxonomy): Eukaryota > Metazoa > Arthropoda > Insecta > Diptera > Drosophilidae > Drosophila > Drosophila tani. Next base: position 17,570 of record VNJO01008609.1, on the reverse strand, counting down.
CACTTTTTGCGCCACTTTGAAGTGGTTCCTGTGCTTTAGTTCGTTCTAATTGGCTCTGGCTGGCTTTTAATTTTTGCCAGCTTTATTATTTTCGCATTCGCCGCTCAAAGCGGCACAGGAGCGGAGCAGAGGTAGCAACAGAAGCACTCATTAAACTGCTGGCCAAGTGCACAATTAGCCGGGGCCACAGATACGGGTCAAAGTATCGTCCGGCGATGCCGAACAAACTGACTAATTGCGAGAAAAACAGAAACAGGTCAGCCGCAGGTGGACAAACAGAAAGGGGAATGAGTATTTGAATAAACATTAGCCGCAACAAATTGCAATTCATTTGTGTCCGCTGCCATTGTTGTGGCTATTACTTTCGACTGCAATTAGCATTTTACAGTTGTCCTTGCAGCCGAGTGCCGAGTGCAGCGTATAATTTCCAATTATGTGGCAGCCGCAGTTCGCCGTTGACAGTTCGCCGAAGTTCCGTAGCTCTGGCCGAACCGACTCCGCTCTGCTCTGCTCTGCCTGCCTGCCTGCCGGAGCAGTCTCCTTAATTATTCAGCAGGATACACACATGAGCACACATCCTTTTGCTGCCAGCTGCCCGGAATTAATGGATACAGCTGAAACGTAACAGAAAACTCCACTCAGCCGCACCACACCAAGACCGGCCCGGAAAATTCCGCACTCCGCACTCGACATTCACCTAGTTACGCATACGCCCTGATGACATTAGTGCAGCATTGCAGACAATTTTCGTTGGCAAAATGGGAAAGCCACCGACCAGCGGCCAGCAAGGGCCGGTGGCCGACATTTCGCAAAAGGGACACACGCAGAAGTGCACTGTGAGAAAGGCAAGACTATTGCAGGTGTTGGATAAATATTATTTAAGTAAAAGTTAATGAACTCAAAAGTACAGCAAATCTACGAGAGTTTTACAAATTTCCTCAAATTATACTAGGATATAAAACAATTAGAAATATTATAGAATATATTTTAAGGGAAATTTTAATGAGGAAAGATCTTGGGTTTCACAGAAACCTAAATATTTAGTGGCTTTCAGAAGTGGGTCTTGGTAAATTATATATTTTACACACAATTTCTGAACCCTTTTGTGTTTAAGGCTTAAATCCACTAGCATTTTTGGTTTCAGCCTTGATAGAAAATAATTATTTAAAGTAACCAACAGTATTTGTAAAGTCTTTTTCTTTTTTGGTACAAACTACAATGGACTTTTATGACCTAGTTAAAAGTTCTTTCCTTGAAAATCTTTTTTCTGCTAGTAACCTCTATGTTATACAAAAACTTATTAAATAAGTTACTTTATTTTACTTAATCCTTTTTTTTTTTGTGTGCACACACTCGCCCATCACCAATTCCGCCATAGATGTGTGTGCGTGCGTCGCAGTTTCACGTTGATTACGAGCACTTTATGGCTCCGTGCTACGTGTGGGCTTTGCTGCTGGCTCTGGCATGGCTGGCTCTGGCCAACAGACCGTGGACTGCCATAGACATGATGTCTATGCGTTCATTGTTGCAATTTTTACTTTATTATCAGCGTCTGTAATCACTACAAGAACAACACCAGCAGGGAGCAGGGAGTAGTTGGGAGCAGGAGGGCAACCCTCTGATGGATATGGATAGCAAACTTGTTTCGGCGTCTGTTATTGCGGCCAGAAACATTTCGAGTGGCGGAAATTTGATAAATGCCGGTCCCTGACCCAATGGGCGTGGCACTCGCCAAGGGTTTATCTAGCGCACTTGTAGGTTATTTATGATTATTTCACATATTTTTATGGCTTGCAAATGAGGAATGTGTTTGCCACTCAGGGGCGTAGTTAGTTAGGATCCAGGGGATGAGCATTTGGGAGCCTTAACTGGATAATACATATTCGAAAAGGAATTATATACATATTCAACTTTCAGTCAATTCCTTATCATCTCTTGTTATGAGAGTCGTTTGTCCTAGATGTTTGTATGTCATCGTGAGCTTTCTTTAACAGTTCGAGCCTTCCGCTTGCAGTTACAGTAAAATTACGTATACGTTACATCCCATTTAGTTTGTAACTCAGCTGGAAAGCTTTTACAGGATGTAAGCTTTAGTGAGTAACACATTGTAAAGTAGATAAATAAAAGCTCTTAAGGGATATGCTATAAAACTAGGATATTTGCCATAATACATGGCGTATACTTAATGTTGGGATAACAAAAGGAATTCAAGTTACAGTACTTTAAAAGCTAGAATATTAAATTAAATATTAAAAACTAGTTAAGGTCACCAAGATTTTAATGTTAAATAAATAAACTTCGTTATTTCCCCATTTAAAATTCCTCTTAAATGTAAATAAAACACACAAAGCGCTAGCCAGCTCTTGAAAAAAAAAACAAACAGAAAGAATTGGACTCTCAACCGAGGACCCTTTGAAAAGAAGTTGGGGCTTTTGTAGCTTGTACAAAAAAAAAAGCCGGGCAATCCTTTGGCCGACGGCGTTAACCGAAATGGGTGGGACCACGGGAAATTGATTAAAAAGACAAGAAAACCCGAATGCTGTCCGGTTCTCCCTGTGGCGTGTAATCCTCGAAAAGCGCTCGAGGAATCGATAATCAAGGCGAACCGGACAACAATTTACTTATGGCTTTTTAAGCATTCAATTTATGCTCTTTGTTTGCTTTCCAAATCTCATTTCAGGGCACAACATGGCCTCAGCACAGATACGACATTTCTATAACACACCAACAACAATTTCTTCAACAACAACAACAACGACACGTCAACTCTTACAACAACAGCAACAGCAGCACACGAACAACTGCAGCAGCAACACCAACAGCAGCAGCAGCAAGCGGAAGCAATTTCAAAGCGATACGTTTCTGGGCCACACACAAAAAAACAGAGAATCCGGGGCAGCCACAGGAGCAGCAGCAGCAGCAGAAGGAGCAACAGGAGCAACATTATGCCAGCCAGCGTCCGAGGCAGGAGCAACACCACCAGGAGCAGCAGCAGCAGCTACAGGAGGCACAGCAACGGCAGCAGATGATGTACGAGAGTCCTGGACCGCAGATGAGATCGCTGCTAGCCTCGAGACCCAGCCCAGGATGCAACATCCCTTGGCCAGCAGTGCTGCAGTCCTCCATGTTGCTGCTACTCCTGCTGAACAGCAGCAGCAGCTCCAGCAGCACCAATGCACTCCTGCTGCTCCTGCTGCCGGCGTGGCAGCTACTGCAGGGACTTCGGAGCGGGATTGCTACGCCACGAGCACTTCTTGCCTATCACGTCTATCTTCCAAAGCCAGTCTCAGTCAGGACTCTACAAAACCACACCAAAAAGAACAGCCACAACGAAAGCTCCTTCGACACGACGCCACAACAAGGGACTCGGATGCTTCCACTTCGACGAATCCGGCTGTCAGCATCCTTATGGATATGCAAAAGTTTGCACGCTCTATATTTCCGCTGGTTATCATCTTCAATCTGCTGCCTTTATTCTATGCAGGTAAGTGAGGCATCTTCAAGTAGTTACTGCTGACTTTTCACATATCTTAAACTGGGAAAAACATGTTTTCCAGAGTTGAAAAACAGGAAAACTTTATGAACAATTTCCCTAACTAAGCTCACTAAATCCCTCATAAATGAAATTATTACCAATTAACCCTGAATAATTTACTGAAACTATATCGCAAGAAAAAACAAGAGATTTTTGCTGAAGCAACGTTTGTTATTTGTTTCCTTTAAAGCTTCAGCAAAAGACTTTTAATTCAGCTGAAAGTTTTGCCGTCTCTCATAGCACTTTGAGAACTGTATATCCTGTCAGCAATTTTCCCCTGGCTCTAATTGCCAGCCTCGAGTGGCAACTAGAACCTCGTAGCTCTAAGGACCTCGTCGAGTGCTCACTGTAGCCGCTTGGGTTGGTAAATAAATAATTGAAACTGTCGAAGAACATTTGCAAATCTGGCCAAACAACAACTGGGCTCATTATTTATGTACGCGGGCAAATATGTATTGACTGCCAAAGGCAATGACGAAAAAAATTTAATGACCGACAAAGTGTGCGTCCCTCGACAGGAAGGAAACAATCCGCCACCTCCCGTTCCCTTCGGATCTGAATTTGTTTTCTCTCTTTTCTCTTTTATTTTTTCAAACTCTTTGTGTGACATTTTTCGGTGTTTTTTTTTTGCATTTCTGCTGCTCATTTTTTGAGAGCACGCACAAAAGGCAAAATTATTACAAAGTTAAGGGGTCAAGCGAGGTTGGAGTCTAGAAGACAATAATGCTGGGGCCTTAATTGCTGCCAGCAAAAACAATGTGCTGGCTGGCAGACCCTTCTCGGGCTTTGTTAATGCTGCAAACTTATTAATTAAACGCGCACATAATTATTTAAGACAAGCTGCCGCCGGAGCAAATTCAATTTGTGATCAGTGCCCGATAACCGCCGGAGTTGCATTAGAGGCTTGGGGCGGAGGGGATGCCCCTGCTCAGCTGCCTAATGTGGCAGAAGCGAAGGCAAACAAAGGCGGCACCATTTCAAAAGAAATCAATGACAATTCGTTAAAGGTCCCCCTCAGCTTTTGCTTTATTTGCCCCACCCCAGTCCAGGACACCCAGGACTTGCCATCATCATCGACATTTGAGCGGCGATTAAAGACAATTGAAGCCGCAGATGCAGGCTTTCTTATCAGTTCGCTCGGAAAATGAGAGCTCCTGATTTTTCTCTCGGCAAAAAGCTCGCGCCTGCGCCGCAGGTTCTCCATGTTATCATTTTCCTCTCCGGCTCTTATCACTCACTTCAGCTGGGCAAATGTCTGCTGGGTTATCCCTGCTTGGCCCTTTGTTTAGACCAAATAAATCGCTGACTTGGCAGGCTGGACCTCGAATAATGGCGGGGCGAAGTCAAGGAAAGGCGGGAAAGTCAAGACGCCAGTGCCCTGGGCACAGGTCAAAGTATCTGCGATTCGATCCCTCTCTGGCACAAAAACACATACCCATTTATCTTGGGCGACGGCGATGTCTCCTTGCCGTAATGAGATTTTCGGCAAATTAAATGAAATCGAAAATTGAGCGCGCCAAGTTTGCTGGCAATTTAAATTAGCAAAGCCTCCACTGCAATTATCCACACAAAGAGGCCGGCATAATGAGCGGAAGCCAAAGTCAAACAGGACTCTCACCTGTCAGCTTTCTGGCAGCTGGCAACTGGCAACTGCCACCTGCCAGGTGTCTCAAGTGGCAGCTTTGGGCGGCGATTAAGGCGGCATCTCCTGCCTCGGCCACTCGAACAAACAGAATCGACGGCTCATTGAGCGCTGGAGGCGAGTGAAATGAAATGAAATCCCGGGGCAAACAACTCCAAGGAGCCAAGCCACTCCAGAAGGCATCGGGGGAGAAGGATAAGGCTCCTGGCTCCTGGCTGGTGGCCAAGCCAAATCCAAGTAAAAGAAGTGCACAAAAACGAAATCATAAATTCAATTTGATTTATTTCAGCTGTACAGTATTGGCGGAGGACTAACCGCCTCCAGATTCAAATGCTGTCAAAGGCTACACATAGAGAAAATTTTACTTAGTTGTTATCTTGGAACTGCTAAGGTTAGAAGTTTCATAAACAAAGGAAATATTCAAAATAATGTTATTTCTAATTCATATTTGAACACATACCTTCAAGAGTGTAATTTTCAGCACTTTGAATTTCAATAGTATATTAAAATATCTTTCTGTTAAATAACAAATAAGAAAATGTTGGATTTCTTATACATTTATTAGGATTTTATCAAAGGAGGCGCCTAATTTTCGCCTCGTGCAGTGAAAGCTTTCGCTTGATGTCATCGCCGAGAGCAACCCATCGTTCTCTCAGCGCTCGCATTTCCAATTTCCCGCTTTTCTGGCCTTTATCGCAGTCTCTCTCTGCCTTAAAAGCCGTGGCAGCAGCCGAATGTGTTCAGTCGATTTCTGTCGGCCGTGCCGCATACACGCAGCCTGCTTTTCAGCCAAACGCCACCCAGCTTCAAAATCAGCTTCTAAGAGCAGCTTTATTCGAGGAAACGCGTCCTTAATCGCAACGTGTGACAGGCCCCACGAACACAATCAGTTTTCCCAGCAACGCGCGCATTTTTCCCCACGCGGACGCGAACGGACGGACCCCTTGTGTGCTTCCGCCTTATCGCTCTTATTTTGCATATTTATGTTTGCTTAACCATTCCGTTTCGGTGTCAAAAAGCGAACCCAATCCCGGCAATAGGAGCCAGCGAGCCGAAAAGGAGAGCTTAACTGGAAATTGTACAACACAAAAGTGAATTACAAATCAATTGAGAAAGCCCTCGCCAGCGAGACGTAAATATTCAAATGGAACTAACGCCTGATTTACATATTCTTTTGAAATTGCCTCGGTCAGGGTGCACAATTGAGATATTGGGGTATCTTTAAGATAAGGTGGGGTTGGGGAGGGCACAAGATCGAACTGGGGGAGTGATATAGGTGGATCACTTAAAGATTGAACACTTGGGGTTAATGGAAACCAAGCGGATTTGGGCTTAAAAATGTTTAAGGATACTAAACTGATAAATGAGCATTTGGAGTAGTTACTAGTTACTATATTGTGTGACCATTCCAGTGAAAGTAATCTTGGTTAATAAATAAAGCTAAAGACTAGCTACTCAGAAATTACACAGAAACGATTCCCATTCAATATCAAGCCCAATTGTTTGCATTGAATGCATCTTTCGGAGAACTCTCTCCATTCAAAGCAACCATACAATTGCGTTATTAGTTCCACATACACAGTGCGGTTACATATTTCTAATCGTTAACCCTGAGTGCTTTCCTTGAAACGTCCTTACACACAGGACACATGATACCATAACAAGGAAAGGTTGCAAAACGAATTGGAGGCAGGCAATTGTTGAGGGATTTACAAGGTGGCTTTCTCTCGCATATTGTTTGCAATGCAGCAATCATATCCTTCTCCTTCTCACACAGGATAAATAAGAAAAGGTAGAAGACAGGATGAGGGGTTTAGGATGGAAATGTGTCCAGGGCAGTTATGAAAACTGGAGATGCTGCTGCTCAGCTGTTCCCCAGCTGCTTAATTGTCAATGTCTGGGCGAACTTTCCAATATCCGACCCTGCAGCGCCTGCCGCTGACAAGTGACAACTTTGACATGGGATAAACCCTTCGGTTCATCTCTAAAAAAATACAGTGCACAAAAAGAAATGATCAATCTATCAAAGTTTTAAAAGGTATGCCACAAAATAATACAAAAAAATGAAGATAAAAAGACATGTTACAAGTTGAAAGATATATTTTCCTTGCCTTTTCTCTGCGTGCAAAAAAAGTTCAGCGTAACCGAAGTTTCTTTGCCAGTCCAAAGCAGCTTAGGAGTCCTGCCCACATACAGAAAAAAAAGAGGAGAAACTACAGGATAAAGCTTGCAATTTGCATGCAGTTCGGCAATCACTGCGGGATTGAAACGTGCCAAATGTGCAAACAGTCGGGCAGGCAGCCATCGTTCCTTACTTTGCTTGGCTAACCGGCCAGGTGATAAGCAAACAGGAGGAAAACTGCGGAAAACCCAACCCTTTTTCTCCTTCGGCCGAGACATTGCCACTAAATCAAGCCACTGCTGCCAGGTAATAGAGAGATAAAATTTGCTACGTGTGGAAAGTGTGTTAAAAACAGGCGGAGCTGCCCAAGTAAGCTCGCAAATAATGTCGGCAGCCACTCGAGTGTTTAGGACCCTCACGCATAAATTATTTATTCATTTGCCGTCGCTGGGTTTTTATATGCATCATTAAAATTTCTTTTGGGCCTCAAAGTGAATTTCGGGCATCGAGGTCGGCTCGACTCCTTTGACCCGCCTCCGAATTGAAAATGGGGTTTTTACTTTGGCTATTTTATAATGAGCCAGTGCAGGCGGGCTTCAGCTAACCCTTTGCTCACATGGCTTGACTTTGGTCCATTGTTCGGCTGCTTTTTCCCGCCGGCTGAGCCCGAGGAGAGTTGGTCGGCAGGAGGGCGTGGTCGGTTTCCGCAGAAAGTGTTTATTTATTTTCGTTTGTTGGCCATTCGTGCTGTTAGCATTCGCAAAAGTATTCCCATTTTTTTTCTCGTTTCCGTTTTAGCTATTTGCAGCCCTCGAAATTATAATAATACCCCATGGACGTGGGCCAACGTTGCGTATGAGTAATGTGTGTTTTTTTTTGTTTCTGTAAATATTTTTGTATTTAATCCCCGACTCGAAACTAATTAGCGCCCTGTGCAGAGTGCTGGTTGTTTTGAAGGCTTTCTGCAGCAGCAGCAGCAGCGTCCACGTCACGTGATGTGAGATGAGAAATATTGTTAGGAAAAGGCTGCAACTTTTTCATTACATCAACTTGACGGCTGCCAAGTGAAAACTTTTCACCAGCCAACCCAACCAGCAGGAGCGAAATAGCAAACGAGGAAACGGGAAAATGGGGGAAGTAGCGGACTTTTGCCAGCTGTGGATGCTGTTTCTTTAATTTGTATTTAGTTGGCGGACGATGCTAATGAGTTCACTGATTAAAAAAGGACCGTCTTTTGATGTCCCCACTCCGGCACAGCAATAAAATTCAATTTTAATAGAATTTAGCAGCTTTAAAGCTGTGTTAAATGGTAATAAGTGGTGTAATTCATGCAGCTGGTGATCAAACAATGTCCATAAATTATTTCCCGACCTTTCCGTTACCTCAAAAACTTACTAGAGGCTAGCCAGGACAATCAATTATGGTTAGCTGAGTAAGTTGCAGCCTGGTCCATCAATCTTTTGATCAATCTGGACAGAGTAAATAAGTGAGTAAAAGTTTCTCAGCCTCCCCCCCACTTGCATTATGAATTTATGGAGCGACCGTGGGGTAGCCAAGCGAAAACTATGCCGATTTCAATAAAAATCATTAACCGAGCACTCAAAGACCGATTCGATTCGATTGGATTGGACTTGCTTTGTTGCTTTACTTTCTGTGTGTGCGAGCAGAACTTTCCGACACATTAAATATGAATGAAATACCTCGGTAATTAAGCTAAACAGAGGGCGCAGAGAGGGGCTGATAAACAAACCGCAAATGGCCATAAAATGCGATGAGGTGGCGCCATCCAAATGAACTTCTTTTGGCCAAACACATTTCCAATCGAATTATAAATAAACAGAAGACCGAAAACAGAGGCCGCTGCTGGCACACAAAATTAACCCCGAACAGAAAGCCAATTCAAATGGCCCGAGTCAGCGTTCACGAATTCCTAATTTATAATGGAAATGGCAGGCAGAGCACTGGCATTATTCTGGCATAATGGCTGATTACCCAATTTGAATTTGCAATATTTCCAGGAAATTTCATTTCATCTTACTCTGCGGTTCTGCTTAAAAATTCGCATTGTTTCCGCATCTAAATCAAGATGAATTCACTTACACCGAACGCTAGGTCTTTAAGTCGGGAATTTCATTAATCTTTGTCGCACGTTCCTTGGCATATTAAAATATCTCTTTTGTGATACGTGAAAGGACAAACGAGAGCCGAGCAGCATCTTTGTGTAAGCTTTAAAAATCTCCCCCCCATAAAAGGCAGCGTGAAACATGCAACAAGCTGGGTCAGGAAGCGGGCCAGGAGAAGGCCAACCTTCGCAGCAGCTACTACACCAGCTACTATGTCGAGGTTACACCCACACCCAGCACACACCCAGCAGCATGCGAGTATAAATCTGCCATTCATGTGGGGTACAATGAGGCGGCCAGACGCCTGGCCAAGGAACTAAGACAAAAGATACACAGAAATCAAGTTTAAGTGCAGTTGAAGGCGGAAATGTGAGGCTCTCTCTCACATACACAGCAAGAAACTCAATTAAATGGGAGTAGTTGTCTGTTTACGGCTTTTCCCCAAGTCCCAATAATAAAATACTCCTCTTTAATATTGCTTAAATCATAAAACCATGCATTTCCTATTGTTTGCTATCCCTGATTTTATATTAAACGCTAGAGATCAAGCCAAGGCCGATGAGGTGTACTATGGCGCGCTTATGAATCAGAAACTGCTCGCTGGCAGTTGCCAAGTGCCGGCTAAACAAGTGCAATTATTTTAATGCACTTTTGACTTTTTGACGTGGCAAGACAGGCCAACAACGGGCTTTAAGCCCTGTTCAAGCATTTATGCGGCTATTGTCTCACCCAAACACACACAAGAACACACGAATACACGGCTCTTGGCGGAGAGGACTCCTTGAGTCGCATCCGAGCCAAGGTCGCGCCGTGCAGTTGAACTTGACAAAGGATTCTGGGCCTGGTCTGGGTCTGGCCTGGTCTTTAATTTTGTATGCAATTCCATAAACGTTTTTTCCCCTCTCAAGCCGCGCAATTTTCTGTAATTTTTCGCGGGGTTACATTAAGTTAACCCTTGAACGTTTCGCTGGCGAAACAAATTGAATTTGTGTGCTGGCTGAGAGCACGCAGAAATGTGAACCGTCACTGGCAGAGTCGACAATGGGGCGATGCCTACGCACTCCAGGGGGCTGATTCACCCCCTTGGACTCTTGATGGTGGCCACGTCATGGCCCATTTGTCCTATGGCCTCTCACACCCACCGCTCGCTCTGGCAGCGGCATAAACAAATTTTGCAAATGTGCGCATAAAACTTACGAAATTGCAAAAATTTATTTTATTTCACAAAACACACACCACACACACATTGTGTGGCAGTGACAAGCGTCTTCCTTTGTCCGCCTTTTGTCTCGTATCCTGTCATCTTGGCTTTCTGTTTATCTGCGTTTGTGGCTCGGCTCGTCGCCTTCTGGCGCTAATTTAATTAAGCCTCATAGACAAAGACCTACTGTCGGACGGCCGGAAGGAACAACAATATGTGTCAGTGCAATGTGTTGTAAATCTTTTCAAGTGAGTCCCTCGGTCGCCCACGAGTGGGTCTTGAGACAATAAACAAATATAAAATATCATTTCGGGCGCTTTGGCTTTTTATCGCCCGGCCATAAAACACAAGCACTCGGCCACGTTGCGCATACGCCACGTTGGACGACAAGGGCTGCATTTCATTTAATTTTACGCCTGCCGCTCGGCAAACATAATTTGATTGATGCGCCCGCGGCTTACATGTGTAAGCCAAAAATAAACTGATAAATTGACTTATTACAACTTAATTCGCCTGACAGGGGAATTTTCCAGTTTTGTGTACTGCCGAGTTTCTCTCTTTTCCTTATGTTTTTTGTTTGCCAAATTGTACACACTTGTGTGTGTCGGTAAAAAAGGCAGTCGGGAAAGCCAAATTTATGCCCAGGTAAAATGTGGAGGAAGGGCATTTCATTAATATTAATTGACCAATTCAGAGGGACAGTAACAAAGAACAATTGAGTCACGAAAATGAGGCGTAATAAAGGCCAAAAAGCCAGTGTTAGAGCCCGGCGTATTTATAACGTTTTGTAAACGGCGACACAGAACCAGACAAATGAACCCAAATAAATAAAAATAAATATTTAAATAGCCAAGCCTTTTAAAAAGGGAAATTCACTCAGCTTGGTCCGGGAAAATCAAACGGAGGAGTCCCTGACAAGGCAGGGACAAAGGAAAATTATTTTGCGTGAACGGCATAATTAAAAGGCCGCTAATAGACAGCTCACGAACCGCAATGAGTGATTAAGTCCTAAGTGCTGTGTAGTGGCTTAAAGCCGCCGCTCCCTTTATCCAGCCCTAAGCTCTTTGAATTTCGTTATATTTTTTGCATATTTCTCTTGTCACATTGAATGGCATTTGTGCCGCCATTGAAAGCGGCTGACAGCAGCTGTGGCCATTTATGCGAGAACTGGGTCTGCATTAGTTTTTATATTCAATTCCGTTCACCTTCCATTTGGCACTGCAAAAACTTATCAAAAGTCTGTAGCTGTTGTTGGCCGCCTGGTTCCTGTTTTGGCCAGCAATGTCAGCGCCGTTTCAATGGGCACAGCCATTTTCACAAGCGCAAAAAGAACAGCAGGCCAAAAAAACATTTATTTGATATTTTCCATACTCTTCGTAGAAGATGGGGTATTAAGGCTGCGAATATGAGCTTAGACTTTAATGGATTATTATATTTTAAATGTTTTAGAACATGAAATCTTTCATTACATGTTTTATATAATATTTTATATATTATATATACTTTTTATAAAGTTACTTTTCGATAAATAAGAGTATCAAAACTTCGCCTAGCTCAAGTGAACCCCGAAGCAATTGCTTCGTTATTAGTTTCATGTTTTATTTTCATTTTTCATTGAATCGAACGGACTGCTTGTCAAGTTTTGTTTCGAAGTAATTGAATTTGTGCCTCCCCTAACCTCTAGAAGGCCCCGCCCCTTCTCGATAATTAAGTGAACGTGTCGTCCTGCCATGTCAGGACTCATAATGCACTGCCGCCAGATGAGCAGCTCAGGTCGGATGGGCAGCTATTAGGCAGGATAAGGGGCCCTTAAAGCTGCATTCAGCTGACTGGCAGGAAGTGCAAGGCTCCGGTCCCACTCCGGCCGGACAGCATTAATCATGTGTCAGAGGCAGACAAAAGGACCCCTCGTTCTCGTCCTCGTCCTCCTCGTCCTTATTGGTTGTGATTTTTTGGCAAATTCCCACTCGAGGGCCGCACCCGATGAAGTGTGTGTCCGAAGGGGGGCCGAATATCACTCATACGCAGCGGAGCAGGGTCGAATTTCACACATACGCACTGTGGGGCGACAAGTTTTGGGCTGTCCACAGGCTGTCGGAGCATTTCATGCACAGTCGAGCGACTGATAGGCAGTCCTCGCAATTTATGGCAGGCAATTTGTTTCCAATGGCGGTGCCTTGTGCGGGGTTACAGCAGGAGGAGGTTCCACATTTGTCAGTGCCAGACGGATATGGTAGATGGAAGGGCGGGGACAGGGCGTTGGTTATGACAAGTGATGGCCCAGTGGATCCCCCGGTAATCTCAACTGTGCACCGAAAGACCAACTCAATCGCAGGCCCTCGAAATATGCAAATTCCCATTCTCTTACCCCTCGACAGATAGAAGCCGATTGAAGCGGGTTTCCATTTCGAAAGTGAACTCTTAAGGGAAAGGAAAAAACAACAAAGCCCGCATGAGTAACAGCGCCATGGTGGCCGTGGCCATCTGCTGCATCCTCGTCCTGTTGGCCGTCTTCATCGTGATCATCATAGTCGTGGGCCAGACGATCGAGGAGCCCAAGTGAGACATGCTCCAGCTGGGACCTGGCAACTTCCCAGATGGATAACAGAGGCCCCCCAACTGTTAGTTTGCCGGGGCCGCCAGCAAAAATCAGCGCCACCTCATCACCACCACCACCACCGCCATCCGCCGCAACATCATCAACATATTTCGCCCCAGAGAAAATTAGCCCAGGAACCCAGTGCAGGAGCAGGAACGGAACAGAAGGAGCAGAGACCAGAAGGAGCAGGAGCGGAGAAAATGCGTCCCATCGTCAGTATCCATTGGCTGTGATGTGCAATTTTTAGAATTTGTGAAGCAAAAACCAATCGAGAAATCAACCCAACACGAGGCACGGCATGAGCCACACATAAGTTCGGAACATTCCGCATCCCGATAACGTACATCGTCATGTAGCGCATTTCAGTGTGTGTGTGTTAGGTGTTGTCAATGTATAAGATAAATGTATATAAACACCAGATATATATATGATTACCAGAGTATATAGACAACTAGACATATGTGTAACCCAACCGTCGTAACGTTGCGTTCTTTTTTATAAAAGTGTTGTTAACAAACCGATTTTTATTGATGTTTTATTGATGTTGAATACAACGTATATACATGCATATGCCACGAGAATAAGTGGAATAAGTTTACATTAAATGTCCAGCGATGTCAAAATTAATGAGTGCCAAGGAGACGGAGCAAGGAGCAGGATCAGCAGCAGGAAAGGCAATGCTCAATTGTTTAAATATACCGCAAGATCATATCAAGTCGGAATGAGGCCAGCAATTGCACTTGTTAATTGCACAGCAGGGGAGCGAGGCGAGTCCTGGAGCATAGATATATAAATAAATATATATAAAGATATACCTACAACATATATAGGAGATATGAATTATATAGCGGAGATATGCATTTTATATATCAAACAACTTTTGGATAAGTTTTACGTGTGCGTGTACCTAGAAGTAGCCAACTCTCGACATAAGCTGTTATCAAAACCAAAACTTACTGAAAAACTACAACAAATTAATCACTATTGAAACATTATGAAACTATAATAACCCATTGAATGTATATTAATAAGGCCCAGACCCCAACTAACCCAATTAAATCAATTCAATGCAAAACGTACGTGCGCTGTAAATGATAAAACTCAAACAAAAAATCAACAAACGCCATTCAATTCAATTTTAATCGATGCAAATGCCGAAATCAGCAAACACAATATTCAACAAATGAACAACCAACCATTCGCAGTATAAATTAATAAATTAATTAAATATAAACATCAACAACAATGGCCATTGTCGGAGCAGACACAGAGGTAAGCATACGTACATATATGAATGTGTGGGCAGAGTGGGTACTTTTCCGGAACTGACTCGGTACTCGGCACTCGAGTTGCAGTTTCCATTGGAAAAAAATGGCAATCAAATTCAATTTGAATACACAAGGACCTCTCTGGGCTTAAATCGTCGCACCTGCTCCTGCGAGAGTGGGTAATAAAGTTTTATTGGTGCGGGCGCCTGTCAATTTGATTAAAATTGATATGCCCAGTTTCTCTAGTTTCTCCGGGATCCGGAGTCGGAAGTCTTAGGTCTGGCCGTCCATCCCCCGGGGCCTAGTTTGGCCCGAAATAAATTCGGGAAAAGTCCAGGCTCTCCGGTCTCCGGACAAAAGTCAGCTTGATGAATATTTCCATCTCAGTCCTCATCAAGTAATCATAAAGTGATGGAAATTCAATTTACACTGTATTAAATATGGCAAAAATGGGGCCCCAGCTTGAGGGAGGCAATTTATGCGTGTTTTCATGTTTGTGTTTGTGCGGTTTATTATTATGCAGATTAGACCAAGGCTCCTACCTGTACCTGTACCTTTGCGTCTGACTGAGCCTCTGCCGTTACTCACTTGATTCCGGGCATTGAGAGCCAACGAGCGCCCATGTGTCTGAGTGTGCATAAAAAGCTGCCCCCGAGCAGCTTGAACACGCCCTCGCCATACTCAGCCCCTCCCATCTCCACCTCTCCCCATATGCAAATTACATTTCATTTTGAAATTTTGCTACCTTTTTGCCCTGCCAGAGAAAGGCAGCACAGCACACACACACTCGCAAACACACACTTTATGGACATTCAATGCCTTGGCCAAATTGAAGCTGACGGCAAATGTCACGTTTTATGACTGCGTTTGCATATCAACAGTTTCATTGCACTGAGAAAATAAACTATTCAAGGGGGATAAGCTTCTTCCTTAAAGAAAAAATGGAGCAGAAAATTAAAGAAGTCAAGGAAGATCCCTTACATTTGTATATCCTATAAAGAGCTTTGAATTTAATCCTAAATAATAAATAAACAGATTCTTTTCCAGGTAAAATAAAAATAATTTTTCTCGGTATGTGCTTGGAGCGTGTTCCAGTGTGTGTTTAAGGTGCATCCCCTTCTGCGAAACGCTCGAGTGCTCACCTGGCAACCCCTCTCACCCCTCAACCCCTCTCACCCCTCAACCCCTCTCACTTAGTCAGCATTATGCAAATGGCCCGCTCCTTCCAATTTCAATTTGTTTGTTTATGAATTGCTGCCAACAGACATTAATTGTCCAATTCTAGGCCAGGATTGTCAGCCGGTGGCATTAGTGGGCGAGATTGGTGGGCGCGGAAGTGAATCTGAATCGGAATGTAAATCCAAATCCAGAACCGTCAGAGCGCAAAAGCAATTATCTGAAGGAAATTGCTCAATTAGAAAGTCGAAATCGAAAACCGAACTAAACACACGAAAATGGGGAGGAAAACGTGTAGTTCTTGGGAGAAACATCTGCTTAAAGAGAAATATTTATAAGTAGGGAAAAAGTATACAGAAATCACTGATGTCTTTAACATTGAAATAATAAAATATCTCTTTACTTTAATATTCAAATATATATTTCCTTAAGTTCTTAAACATCA
Organism: Drosophila tani; assembly: GCA_008042535.1. Taxonomy (NCBI): domain Eukaryota; kingdom Metazoa; phylum Arthropoda; class Insecta; order Diptera; family Drosophilidae; genus Drosophila; species Drosophila tani. The sequence continues at coordinate 1,459 of VNJO01008609.1, read as the reverse complement.
CTTTCCTATATTGCCTCATTTATCAGGACTAGTAAATTCCCTGAACAAAAAAAAGATTGAAAAAATGAAAATGGCAATATAAAAATGCCATTTTTTCCCTTCAATCCTGTGCAAGTTTGTCGCTTGCTCTCTCCCCTCCTCAGTCTCTTTTCGATGATTGCGCATAAGTAAAACTAGCGTTTTTCCTCCCCTTACATTTGCATGATGAACGCTCCTCGACAATGGCAGCGAGATAGCTCCAAGAATTGCAGTCAGCGATGTGTAAAGCGCAGATAGAAGATGTCCAGCCAATGTTGGCAATAGTCAGTAACTGCTTTATGTTAGGGGGAAACGGAGGACGAGGACGGAAGGGAGGGTACTACAAACTGCTGCCTAATGACTCGAGGCTTAATGCAGTTTTGTGAAATGTGGCACAAACCAATTGGTTGGCCCTATTTCGGGGCATGACGCTCGCACAAGTCATGGCAAATGGCGCTGAGTCAACTGACAATTAATCAATTTAGGCCAGCCTGAGGGCTGGCTAGGCCATCAATTTAATGTGGCCACGTTAAAAACACACCGAACAGTAAGCCACGTTGCCAGGATGTAACAAATGTTGGTGTTTTTAAAACCAAATTACATTCTACTTTGGCGGCGAGCAGTGGAAAATGATTCGACAACAAACGGCAAACGGAGATTTGGCCCACGCGCGCACACATTGGGCATATTTTTCATTTGTAGCTCCTGTTCCTGATGTTCCTGATTTTCCTGCTGTTTCTGAGCTTGTTTTTTTCCCGGGACTTTGTGCTCTTGCGCCGTGTCGTTACGCATTTTAATGCCGCCGACGAGTCGGGCCCAGATTTATGGCCATTTATTGAGCATAAGTGTTGGCAATTTATGAACCAGCCGCGCCAGCCAGTCAGCCAGCCAGTCAGCTTCCCCCGCCCCGAGATGACATTTTAATAAGCGACTAAGATCTAGGGGTTGAAATGAAGATTTATAAACCGTCCTCGAGCAGTTTCAACTCCCGAAAGTCACACACATGCCGCTAGCTAGCTCCTAGTGCGAGTTCAGTATACCCATAAATCTTGGCCAGAATCTGGTTTGGTTTATTGAATTATCAACGTATCAACGGGGCGCTGGCGCTGGTGGGGCGGGTCTGGGTGGAATGACATAGTCTGACATAAAACTAAGGGAAATACCAAACACGTGCGCCAGTCACAGGGCACTTATGTAAATACACTGGCTCCCTCCTACCCTCCACCCTCCACCATCTACCATCTATATTTATAGTTTTATTTGTCTAAGGTTGCTGCTGGAGTGGCATTAAAATTTGCCCTGCTCCGACTTATCTACATCTCGCGTATTTTGCTCATTTCCCCCCCGCCACACAGTGGGGTATTGGACCCGAAAAGTGGCGATCAAATCAGGTGGGCATATTTTGGATGGAGACTTTATTTTTTCTGTTAGATATGATAAA